>JZKD02S1332446.1:150930-163126 GCA_000966675.3 Picea glauca | reverse complement strand
GGGGACGAGGTGCGATATTAGACTTGCCACCCAATCACTCTTCGAGACTCAAAATGGTGTTGGGCCCACGGATAAACAATTATGAGGAACTCATGGCTCTCAAACTGTTATTACTGGATGCAAAAGAAAAAAAAGTAGCTTGCCTTCATATTTTTGGTGATTCCATGCTTGTCATATACTTGATCAGAAAGACTCATCGATGTCACAACCTTCTTTTGTCTCCTTTTCTTGATGAAATATTTAGAATTCTGGCCACTTTTGATTCCTTTTCTATTTGGCCTGTATACAGGGAGCACAAGGACGAGGAAAATGCTCTCTCTAAAGAAGGCTTGCGAATGGATTTTTGGACATGGATGATTTTAGAAGCCAAAGATGGATCTGAACATTCCTTTTATCATAGACCTTTTTAATACCATGCGGGTCCCTTGGATATGCCATAATACCTCTGAAATCTATGAGCTATGTAATATTTTTTATACTTTTTATTGCTAGATTGGTCAAAGTTTCAACTTGCTAAACCCCTCTCTTGGTATATGTGATTCTAATGTCCATCTCTCGATGTACATTAACATTTTATAGCTCTTTTGATCTATGTATTAAACTATATCAGGTGACCCTCATGTTGAAGCCTCTCATCGGTCTGTTTGTAGGATTCATCTCTCTATCTCAAGGATACCCCTTGGTCTTTGGCTAAATACACGAAGACATGTATTATGCAAAATGTAAACTTCATTTCCTTTATAAAAAAAATTCAAATATATATATATTTTTGAAAAGAATAATAATAATTGTAATTTTATTTTCTAATAATCTATAATACATTTAATTACTAGAATATAATAAATTATTATTTTTTAAATAAAATATAAATTTTTTTTAAATAAAATATAAAATAAGAAATTTATATTTAACTTTTTATTAAAGAGGTAAAAAATAATTTTTTAAACAAAATTGATTTTAGAAGGTAAAGTGATTTATATAATATAATATGATTTCATGTTAATAAATAAAAATTAAAAAATCTTAGTATAATATAAACATCAATATTATAATGCAACTTAAAAATGCATAAATATTATTTAAAACATTAAGTTGATAAGAATAATAATAACAAAAATAATAAAATTGAAACAAAAGTTGAAAATATTATAATTTCAAACTATTTCTTCTAAATTGATATCTCTTACCATCACCATCGAACAACCGTCTAGATTTTTTTACCATCTAGCCATGTCTACATTTTGGGTCATCCTCAACAAAAACATCATTGCAAGCTAAATTTTTATTTTAATAAACAATTTTATTTTGTGGTTATTATAAAAGCAAAAAAAATTGGGCTATCATCATAGCAAAAGAAAAAAAGCATGATAGGAAAAGAAAAAAAACATTGTAACTGAGTCTGTCATTATCACAAGAAAAGAAAAAAGATAATAACCGGATTTTGAATTTTTTCATAAACAATTGTATAGAGTCAGATTCTAACAAAGTAGCTTGAACAATTAATATTCAACCAATCAATACCGTGACCTTGAGTAACCAGCTGTATAAAGATGTTTCATCTCGATCAACTCACCAAGCATATTACATTCTTCTATATCAACCCAACAAGCAGATTTATAATGTGTTAGTAGGGTCCTTCCCTAATGTGTTAGTAGGGTCTTTCCTTGTGAGTGTAGAGATTATCTTTGTTCCTGCTTAATCCTCTCCTTTCAAGGTGATAATTACTACATTACCCAATACATCTAAATTGAGTTTTTGTTCAAAACTATTATAATTACACATAATCCTCATTTATCTTTCAATATCCAATAAAAAAGTCATAATGAATTTTATTCTAAGTGAGTACAACCTCTCAATGTCCAATAAAAAAGTAATAATGGATTTTATGCCAAGTGAATACAAACTAATATATTAAAGTAATTCTCACCTCGATATGTGATTAGTTCTTTAAGAGCGAATGAAGGTAGGAAAAAGCACTAGTAAGAGTAGTAAGATCATACTCATGAATGGAGATACCACTGAGACATACTAGCTATGGTATATCGGTAAATCGTAGATTTGATCTTTACAGAGATAGAATAATGTTTTAATAGATTTGAATGGAGTAGAATGAAATGGACTATTTACATTGACATTCAATTTAGATCTCTTAGATTAGGGGTATATTCATAACAGATTTGCAAGTAATATCTTATCGTTTTAAGGTGGGATAAACCAATTCTGTGTTAATCATCATCATTTTATATATATATATATATATATATATATATATATATATATATACTCAATAACTTATATTTTTATCTATTTTTTACAAGATAAAAAATCTAGCACTCCTTGAATTTTTCAGGATAAATAATAGATTTTTTTAAGCTTTAGTATTTTTTTTAATTTAACCTAAAAAACAATAAATCCATTAATGGGGAGGGTGGGATACTACACTTCGTACCAAATCACACTTTCTGAATGAGAAACAATTATTTAGAACCCATGGCTCTCAAACTCTTATTACATTATGTTTTTAAAATAAAATACTTAATAAGAAAATAATATTGAATTTTTTATTAAATATGTAAAAATTAATCTTTTAAACAATGTAAATTTTACGATTTATTGTAAATTGGTTATATAATATCATCTAATCTCATATTAATAAATGAAAAATAAAATAATCTTAGAATAATATAAACATTAATATTATAATATAACTTAAAAATACATTAATATTATTTAAAACATTAAATTAATAACAATAATAATAATAATAAAAGTAAAAATAATATAATTAAAACAAAAATTTAAAGTACTCATTTTTCTAAATTTATATCTCTTACAATCACCCTCAAGCAATGTTTAAATTTTTTCACCATAAAAAAAAATACAATAGAATTTTTAATTTTCTGAATAAACAATTTTATTCTGTAATTATCACAAAATCAGAAATATTTTTGAGCATCATCATGGTAAAAGCAAAAAAGCATTGTACTCTTTCATTATAACAACAAAAAAGACAACAACTGAATTTTGAATTTTTTCATAAACAATTTTGTACCATCAAATTCTAACAAACTAGATTAAACGATTAAGATCCAACCGATCAATACCGTGATCTTGAACAACCTGCTGCATAAAGATGTCTCATCTTGATCAACTCACCAAGCAATTACATTCTTCTAGATCGCTCATTTTTGTTTTGCTCGAGTGCTCTATGTATGGTTTTCTCGTGGAGGGTTCTCTATATATATTCCCGTGTGTACTGTGTGTTTATTTTTAATGTTTTATAACTATGTTGTTTGTGGTTGTGTTAAACGGTGATAACAAATTTTGGAGGATTAAAATTGAGATCATATTATTTAGTATTGGTTATAATTATTGAGATCAAGTTAGAATATTGATAGAATTGCATTTAATAATCAGTTTCCTGTGTAAATGTATATAAATTTATATAAGCATGTAGAAGTAGACAAGGAGAGTGAGTGAGTTGCTGTAATCTCCATGATTTGAATAATAAAACAACCGATACCTTTACTTAGTGGAAATAGCCCAACGTTTGGGTGAACCATATCTCTTAATTTATAATCTGTGTGATTATGTTTTCCGTATTTACAATTACAACAAATAGTATGAAAGAGTGCCAAAACCTTGAGGCCATCCGCAGGAGAATATGTGAGGCCATCCGCAGGCGCTGAATCTTTGTGCATAAAATGAGTACGGGAGAGAGCGTCGGTTTTTCAAGTCAGCGTTGGGCTTCAAGGAGTGAGGGAGTGCTGATTAGCCGCCCCTTCAAAATCTTTCAGCGCTGGTTTATTTTCATAAGGGGAGCGTTGTGTTGAGAAGCCGATTCTTAAGAAGCTGCGGGGATAGCTAGTTCAGAGAAACTGACTCTTAAGAAGCTGCGGGTATAGCTGTGTTGAGACGCCTATCTCTTTTTTGAAAAAATTCGCATGTTTTTGCAAGAATTTAAGGTATGGAGCGTGGATATTAATATATTGTTTTGAATTTTTGGATTTGACAAAAGGTATGGTGCGAATATCATAAGGGATATTAAATCTTTGAGAATGGTTGGTATGGTGCTAATACCAACAAGTATATTAAATATTATTTTAAAGAGTTGAATTTTGTTTTTGGTGGATTGGTAAAAAGTATTTAAAAAAAACCTTCTCACCATTAAGTTTTGGGGTTTAATTTTCACCATTAAGTTTTTGGGTTCAATCTTTAAACATAAGGTTATTTTCTCATATAAAGCTTTGGTAATTATAAGCAGTGGTGTTTTATGGAATGTTTTCTCTAATGGCAAAGACGTAGAGTGCTAAGTTTGAAATTGAGAAGTTTAATGGCAAGAACAATTCCGAGATCTGGAAGGTTAAGATGCACGATCTGCTCGTGCAACAAGGCATGGTGAAGGCGCTTTTGGGAAAAGAAAAGCAACCCGCGACCATAACAAATGATGACTATGACGATATGTATGCGAGAGCACTGAGTTCCATACCTTTGTGTTTGGCTGACGATGTTATGTTCAATATTGTCTCGGAGAAGACAACAGTCAGTTTATGGACAAAGTTGGAAAGCGTGTACATGACAAAATCCTTGACAAACAAGATCTTTCTGAAAATACAATTGTACAGTCCATGCATGAAGGAAGGTACAAAGATATCTAATCATTTAAATACTTTTAATACTATTTTAGTCCAGTTGACTAGCATGGGAGTGAAATTTGAATCTAAAGATAAGGAAATTACATTGTTGTGTTCTTTGCCTGCGTCATGGGATCACTTTGTTGTACCTCTATTAGTTTCAGTTCAAAAGAAAGTATTGAGTTTGATGATATTGTTGGAGCTTTACTGTCTTAGGAAACATGGAAGAAATCCAATCTAGAAACCTCAAAATCTGAGGCGATGATGGTCAAAGGTAGACCTAAAGAAAGAGGACACGGTCAGAAGGATTTCTCTCAGTCAAATTCGAAGGGAAGAAAGAGCAAGATTAAGTGTTGGTTTTGTGGAAAATATGGACACCTAAAGAAGGATTGTTGGAAGAGATAACAAGCCTCCAAAAAATACCCTCCAAAAGAGAAAAAGGAAGCAAACTCAACTAAAACAGGTTCAACAACAGGTTCAGGTATGATTGTTGAAGTTTTATTAATTAGTATTGGTTCACGTCACGATCAACAATGGTTATTAGATTCTGGTGCTTCAAATCACACGTGTCTTCATAGACATTGGTTTATTACTTACCAGTCTATAGATTATGGAATAGTTTACACGGGAAATGATATTTCATGTAAAGTTGTGGGAATTGGTAGCATTTGAATTAAGATGTTTGATGTAACTGTTAAAATATTAACTGATGTAAGACATGTACCTGAACTTAGGAAGAACCTAATTTCTTTGGGATTCTTAGACATTGGAGGATATAAGAGTATTTCTCAAGGTGGAGTTATGAAAGTCTACAAAGGAATTCTACTGGTTATGAAAGCGAAGAAGGTTGGTAACTTGTTTCTGTTAGAAAGAAGAACTGAGTCAGATCATGCGACAGTGGTATTCAAGAATGACAGTGATTGTGTTCTACTGTGGCATCAATGGTTGGGCCATATGAGTGAACAAGGAATGAAGGTATTGTCTGATCGCAAATTGCTTCCTATTCTAAAGTCTTTAAAGTTAGATTTTTGCAAGCACTATATTTATGGAAAACAAAATAAGTAGAGATTTAAAACCAGAAGACACACCAGTGAAGGAATCCTTGATTATATTCATTTTGATGTTTGGGAGCCATCCCCTACTATTTCGTATGGAGTATCATCATATTTAGTAACTTTTATAGATGATTTCTCTAGGAAGGTGTGGATCTATATGTTGAAAAGAAAGGATGATGTGTTCACTGTTTTCAAGGAGTTTAGAGCTTTGGTATAAAAGACCACTCGTAGATCCATTAAATGTTTAGGAACTGGTAATGGTGGTGAATTTATGTCAATGGAGTTTGAGAATTATTTCAATGAATTTGGGATCGATGGGCATAAAACCACTGCTTATACTCCTTAGCAAAACAGAGTTGTTGAACGCATGAACAAGACTCTTCTAGAGAGAGCAAAGAGTCTGTTGAGTAATGCCAACTTGCAGCAGGAACTGTGGGCAGAAGTTGTATCTACAGCTTGTTATCTGGTGAATTGATCACCATCAACAACAATAGAGTGCAAAATTCCTGAAGAGGTATGGAAAGGTTACCCTTGTAATTATTCTAATCTTAAATTTTTTGGTTGTGATGCCTATGCTCTAATACTGAAACATAAGCATTCTAAATTAGATCCAAAATAAAAAAGGCTTATCTTTATTGGATATGGTGATGGTATTAAGGGGTACAGGTTGTAGGATCCTACTTCCCACAAGATCACCATTAACAGAGATGTAATATTTGATGAATCATCCCTCATCAAATCAAATGTAAATGTTCAAATGAAACAGGAAGAAGCACCAAAGTATCAGAAAATTCAGTTTGAAACCAATGAAGGTGAACATGAACAAGTTTCAGAAGATGTTCATGAAGAGTCTCATGTAGAAAAGGAAGACATGGTTGATGATGACAGTCAACAGATTGTGGATGTGCCACAAACTTCCCTAAGGAGGTCTACATTATTCAGAAATCCTCCAAGAAGGTATGATGATTTTGTTTCATCGGTTTCTTTAAGTACTAATAATGATCAACCTTCATTCTATTAGGAAGTTTTGAAGGGTTCTAACATTGATAAATGGAAATAAGCGATGAAGGATGACATGAAGGCATTAGAGAGGAATGCTACATGCGACCTCATAGAACTTCCAAAAGACATAAAAACTATAGGTTGCAAGTGGGTCTACAAGCTGAAGAAGGGTGTTGATGATAAGGTGGAAAGGTACAAAGCAAGGTTGGTTGCAAAAGGATATTCTCAGAAAGAAGGTATTGACTTTCATGAGATTTTTTCACCAGTTATAAAGACTGTTTCAATTCAAATTGTGTTAGCATTAGTTGCATTTCTTGATTTGGAGTTGGAGCAACTAGATGTTAAGACTGCTTTCTTACATGGAGATTTGGATGAGGAAATTTACATGGAACAACCTAAAGGATTCGTTTAGAATCGCAGCAAGAAATTTGTTTGCAGACTCAAGAAATCATTGTATGGTCTAAGGCAGTCACCCAAACAATGGTACAAGAAATTTGACTCTTTCATGGTGATCCAGAATTATACAAGGAGTGAGTATGATCATTGTGTCTACTTTAAGAAATTGAAGAATGAAATATTCATTATCTTAGTATTGTATGTTGATGATATTCTTTTAGCAAGCAAAATCATAACTGAGATCAACATGTTAAAGGCTCATATGGCTAGGACGTTCGATATGAAAGATCTAGGAGCAGCAAGGCATATTTTGGGCATGGAGATATTCAGAGACAGGAGAAATGGTAAGATTTGGTTGTCACAACAAAAGTATGTTGAGAAAATACTTTTGAGGTTTGGTATGAACGATGTGAAACCAGTTTCAGTCCCTTTGGCTTCCCATTTTAGGATTTCTTCAAGTTTATGTCCTAGTACAAAAGAACAAAAGGAATATATGTCTCGAATACCATATGATAATGTAGTAGGAATTGTAATGTATGCGATGGTTAGTACAAGGCCAGACATTTCACATGCAGTTGCGGTTGTCAGCAGGTATATGGAAAATCTAGGTAAATAGCATTAGGCAGCAGTGAAATGGGTGCTTCGGTATCTGAGGGTCACAAGTGATTATTGTATCACCTATAACAGTGGTTGTGAATCAATCTGTGGATATGTTGATTCTGATTTTGCAGGTGATTTGGACAAGAGAAGGTCGACTTCAGGGTATGTCTTTACTCTTGCATGTGGAGCTATTAGTTGGATGTTAAAGCTGCAGAACGTTGTTACTTTATCCACTACAGAAGAAGAATACGTAGTTACTTCACATGCTTCCAAAGAGGGAGTTTGGTTGAAAGGTTTGTTTGGTGAGTTTGGAAGGATGCAGGACAAAGTAAAGTTACTTTGTGATAGTCAAAGTGTTATTCACTTGGCTAATAATCCAGCCTATCACAGTAAAACAAAACATATACCTATCAAGTACCATTTTGTAAGACAGGTCATTGATGAAAGTGGAGTCTCTCTTGAGAAAGTGCATACAAAAGAGAACTGCGCAGACATGTTCACAAAACCAGTATTGTTAGAGAAGCTACGATGGTGCTTGGATTCTCTTGTCTTGAAGAAAATGTGATGAACAAAAGAAGGAGCAAGGTATTAGGTTAATTTTTTTCAATGTGGATATTGTTAAATAGTGACAACAAATTTCCCAGGATTAGAATTGATATCCTATTATTTAGCATTGGTTGTAACTATTGAGACCAAGTTAGAATATTGATAGGATTGCATTTAATAATCAGTTTCCTATGTAAATTTATATAAATTTATGTAAGCCTGTAGAGGCAGACAAGGAGAGTGAGTGAAGGTAGCCCAACGTTTGGTTGAACCATGTAAAATCTCTAGGTTTATGATCTGTGTGATTGTGTTTTCCGCATTTTCAATTACAACATGTTGTTCTGTAATTTTGTATTTTGTGATGACTATGAGAGTGTTTGATTACTAAGAGAGACAAGACTGGCAAAAAAACCTTTGGATCAAAAGTAAAACGGCGTGGGGTTCGATCGACCGTGTATGGAAGATGTTATCGTGCTTTACCATTACCACAGGCTTTATGGTGGATGTTATCACGCTCTATGGTTTACGTTACCGTGCTTCCATTCATTTGTCACGTAAGTTCTTCTTATTTAATGTGGTGAGTGCCAAGCCGTGTGTTACACTTAATTTGATTTATTTTTTAGGCCTAAGCATATTAGTTCTAATGTTAAATTCTGCAAAGAAAGAATGTAGGTGTGATGTTATTCTTATTATTGATTATATTAACCCGAGTCAGAGAAATTTCCATTACTGTTGAGTGCAACCTGTAAAAATAGTGATATGTGGTTACTTGGAACTATGATTATGATTTACCATTATTCGTCATTATTAGTCATAATTTTTTAGTTTTTGTCTATCCATCCTTCCGCTTGAAGCTCCCCGCCACTAACTATTTGAGAAAAAATAACTGAGACATTAGTGGGGTTTGTTGTCGAAAGCATAGATTTTCTTAAGTAAGATTTTGGACTAATTTGATATATTCATCTATCATTAAAAAAAAAATCATGGATATAATTTGGTATTGGATTCACCTCATCCCTCTCAATTTGATCTGCTCACCTAGCTCCAATTGTCCACAAACTAGAAATATTATATTTAGATGTGGAGAATGATTGTCCTGCTTTCATCTAGTAAGTCACTTCGAAATTTTAGGAGAGCTCAGATGATGATATCATAGTGCCACTGGGACATTTTTCTTGTAGTTCTAATTTGTTAAATTTTATTGATATATTTGGAAAATAAAATTTTCCATTAAAATATTTGGTATCTGATTTGTGAATTTATAATAGTAGCTTGTAGTCACATGAAGAAATATTCTCTGGGCATTGCCTGGACGGTCTGATAGCAGCAAATGCAAGTGCTCATGGGTTGATATTTTTAAGAAAGAGAATCGAAAATGGTGAGTGCTCATGGGTTTGGAATTCTGACGAAGAGAATCGAAAATGGGAGGCGCTCCATCATCACCAAGAGATAGGTAAGGTTATTCTTTTTGGGTTATTAATCCTTTTCCTCTACTCTTATCTTGTTTGTTTCGAATGCTATAATTTCCGCAATTTAGAGTTAGACTGATAGCATGTCATTGTTTATCCCACATATATGGTATCTCCTTCAAACAAGTTTGCCAGATCATTTATTATCCCACATATATGTTATGCTCATGGGTCGAGATTTCTAAATTGCAAGTACTCATGTGTTGAGATTTCTAAGAAAGAGAATCGAAAATGGTGAGTGCTCATAGGTTTATAATTCTGACGAAGAGAATGGAAAATGGGAGGCGCTCCATCATCACCAAGAGATAGGTAAAGTTATTATTTCTGGGTTATTAAGCCTTTTCCTCTTCTCTTCTCTGTTAAATTAGAACTTCTTTTATTTTCATCGATTTAAGTTTTGTTAGTTTTGACTGTTAGATGTAGTTTAGTTATAATTTCCTTAATTTAGAGTTGGATTGATAGTTCTCTTCTCTGTTAAATTAGAACTTCTTTTATTTTCATCAATTTTAGTTTTGTTAATTTTGATTGTTAGATGTAGTTTAGTTATAATTTCCCTAATTTTGAGTTGGATTGATTTTTAGTTTTGTTAATTTTAATTGTTAGATGTAGTTTAGTTATAATTTCCCTAATTTTGAGTTGGATTTATAGCAGATAATTTAGAGTTAGTTCGCAAGTCTTCTGTTAGATATATGACATCGACCCCAGAAGAATGGACTGCGCTAAAAAAAAAAATGCCAACGTCGTTATTGGCTTCCCGTTGGTGCTTATTATCCTAATATTATAGGGGTATCTATATATACAATATATCCCTAAGAGCAATCCATTCACACTCTCATTAATGATATAGGAAAGCTTATTGGATAGCCTTCATAATCAACTGAAACATATTTGTTCTAGTGTAATCTAATCAAATCCATTACTTAATCCTGTTATGTGCCATGGAATGTACAATCTAAGCTTGCATTCAAAATTTCAAAGTAAGTTTACATGTCTTAAAATGTGTTTTAAAAGAATAATAATTAATCATTAGCAACATGATTTTTGGAAAGAATTTTTTTTTAGCAATATGTTTTTTCCAACCCATTTTGTTTATTAGGTGAAAATAAATTTATGAAGAAGCAACGACTTTATTTGTTTTCACATTATTTATTTTGTTTCCTTTACCTCATTGGCTAGAAAATATGTATAAATAAAATAATAATTATATTTTAATAAATTATTAAACGAAAAAAGATTAAAATGTTCCCATAGTTTAACTTTTATGTGAAGGATTAATTATTAAATGTTCTTTTGTATGTATTAAAATTTTCTCCCATAGCCCTCTTCCTCTCCCTCTCCCCTCTTACCCCTTCTCTCTTCCTCTCCCTCTCCTTCTCCCCTCTTACCCCTACCATATCTCTCATGCCCTCCCAACCTCTCACTCCACTCCTCCTTAAATATATCCCTCCACCTATCCCTCCCTATATATTTCTCCCTTCCCTTCTCTCCTTCCCCCCTCACTCTCTGATTTTAATGTTGTCTCCCTCTCTACCACCCTCTCTCTCTCTCTCTCTCTCTCTCTCTCTCTCTCTCTCTCTCTCTCCATAACACTCTATCTCTCTCTCTCTCTCAAATTATATAGAGTGATGGGGAGAGAGGATTAAATGTAGGGGGGAGTGAGAGAGAGAGAGAGAAGGGGGGAAGAGGGAGAGAGAGGGAGGGAGATATGGAGAGAGGCGGAGAATGAAGGGTGGTAGAGAGAGAGAGAGATGTAATGAGAGTATGATAGAGCGATGGAAAGAGATAAGGAGCGATAGAGGTAGAGACGGAGGGAGGATTTAAAGAGAGCGAGATATAGAGGGAGGTAGAGAGATTGATAGGGACAAAGCTAGAGAGAGAAAAATAAAAGGTTGGGGAAGAGAGTCCATGGGGGGAGAGGGAGGATCAAGCTATAGGCAGATATAGATGGATGGTGAGAGAGGTAAAGTGAGAGATTGGGGGAGAGTAGGGGTTAGAGAGAGAGGAAATATAGGAGAGAGGGAGAGCAATGAAAATGGGGGAGGATAGAGGGAGTGGGAAATATTGAGTGAGGAAGAGACAAAGAGAGGTGGGTGGTAGATAGAGTGGGGGAGATATTAACTGAGAAATATAGATAGGCATGGTAGAGAGAGAGAGAAAGATATACAAGAGACAGATAGTAGGAGGGTGGGAGAGAGGGGGAGAAATAGAGAGAGAGAGAGATGGAGGAAGATAACGTGTTAGAGAGATATATGTAAAGAGAGGGAGATGGGGGAATAAAGAGGAAGGGATAAAAAGGAAAGGGGAGGGGAGAGAGAGAGAGAGAGAGAGAGAGAGATGGAAGGAAAAATAAATGAAGGGAGAGATAGTGTGGTAGTGGGAATTTGAAGGGGATGAGGGAGGGTGAGGGAGAGAGAAAGAGAGGGAGGGAGATAGAGAGAGTGAAAAAGAGAGTGGGTGGGAAGAGTCGGGGAGAGAAAAATGGAAATAGGAAGAG
>JZKD02S1332446.1:104992-139562 GCA_000966675.3 Picea glauca | reverse complement strand
GGATTTCTTTGACCGGGCCTCAAAAAGCAATAAATCCATTAGTGGGGAGGGTGCGGTACTACACTTGGTACCAAATCACTCTTTCAGACTCAAGTTGGGTCGAGTGACAAACAATTATTTAGAACACATGGCTCTCAAATTGTTATTACTTTATGAAAAATAAAAAGAAGTAAATTCCCTTTGTATTTTTGGTGATTTCATGCTTGTCACAACCTTCTTTTGTCACATTTTCTTGATGAGATATTCAAATTTCTCACCACTTTTGATTCCTTTCTATCCAACATGTATATAGGGAGTGCAACGAGGAGGTAGATTTTCTCTCTAAAGAAGATTTGTGGATGGATTTCCAGACATGGACAATTTCAAAAGTGATTTCAGAAGCCAAAGATGGATCCAAACATGCCTTTTAGCATACAAATCAAATCCGACACTCATTTCCTTTATAAAGAAAATTCAAATATATATTTCCTTGAAACTAATAATGATAATTGTAAGTTTATTTTCTAATAATCTATAAAACATTTAATTAATAGAATATAATAAATTAATGTTTTTAAATAAAATACTTAATAAGAAATTAATATTTAACTTTTTATTAAATATATAAAAAATAATTTTTTAAACAACCTGGATTTTACAATTTATTGTAAACTGGTTATATAATATAATCTAATCTCATGTTAATAAATGAAAATTAAAAAAATATTAGTATAATACAAACATTAATATCCTTGTTAATATTACAATGTAACCAAAGAATACATTAATATGTATGCATAAAGATGTCTCATCTTGAGAAACCAGCTGCATAAAGATGTCTCAACTTGATCAACTCACCAAGAAATTGCATTCTTCTATATCGCTCATTTTAGTTTTGCTCGAGTGCTCTGCGTATATTTTTCTCGTGGAGGATTCTGTGTATATATCTTCCTATGTGTATTGTGCATCTGTTTGTGCATGTTTTACAATTGTGTGTTGTTTGTGGTTGTTCTATAATTTTGTATTTTGTGATGACTGTGAGAGTGTTTGATTACTGAGAGAGACGATATTTTGTGATTATTGTGAGAGTGTTGTATGGTGGACGTTATCATGCTTTACCATTACCACATGATTTATCGTGGATGTTATTGCGCTCTATGTTTACGTTACCGTGCTTCCGTAAGTTCTTGTTATTTAATTTGTTGAGTAATAAGCCATGTGTTGCACTTAATAGATGCCCAAAAGAGGTCGTGTGTTACACATAATTTGATTTCTTTTTGAGGCCTAAGAATTAGTTATAGGAATATTAGTTATAATGTTAAATTTTACAAAGAAAGAATGTAGGTGTGATGTTATTCTTATTAGTCCATGCCGAACGCGTAGAGGGACTATAGCGATTGATAATTCGTTGACTTCATATTAGTTTGTGGTTTGACTACAAATTTTTGCATACTTTCTAATGTTCGAACTACATAAGTAAAAGCATTATTTTTTATATATTAAAAAAACCCATATATGTCATGATCTTATTGGATGATATATTTGAGGTCTTATTGCCAACTTTGTTATTCCCAATGAATTATATGTTTCCATATCCAAAGTTTTATCATGTACGATGTTTTTCTTAATTTGTACTATTTGTATTGAAATGTTTAGATATCCAAAGTTTGTACTAATAGATTTGAGGTCTTATTTCACATTGATAGTCAGTTTTCATATTATTTTCTCGTCTCAGTGAAATTTTTTTTCAGCATAGTCTCCACTGTTCGAACTATTGTTACTATTACTATTACTATATGTGATTTTTATTTATTGTTGCACACTTCGAGAGTCTTTGTCATTGTTGTGTACGTAAACAGGCCTGCCACACTACATTATTTATTAAATGTTTGCACACAGCGACGCCCTTCGACGGTTCTCACAGTCTTAAGTGTTTACCTAACAGGTATCGCAGCCTTAAATGTTTATTGTACATATGTGTTACAATACAGTTTCGTTCCATTTTTTTGATGGTGTTGTTTGAAGTGAAATTGTGCAGTATTGTTCTCCACCGGCATCACTGGTTCAGCGGTTGATGCTTGTTCATTTGTTTGTTCCATGTTGTTTATTGTTGTTTGATTCAACTTTGCAAACTTGAGGTCCTACAGTTGCAGTTGGACCTCTTTGTGGTTGTTCACTAATTTGTTGTTCTTCAACTTTGCAATTTGTTGGACATGTTGTTGCGGTTTGCAAGTTTTGGGGGCTGCACTCTTTTCATCCCTTGTTGACGGGTAAGTTTCCCTACCATCGTTTAGTTTCTATTATTTTTTTTCTACTTGGTGTGTTGCACCTTGTAAGAAATATTTTTCAATGGAAGGAGTCCCTGCCTCAAAATTTTGTTGCAGAACATCTTTCTGTGTGGTCTTATTTTTTGTTCCTGGAAAGCATGCGTTTTCATATTCCAACTTCCACATCCTGGATATTGTGCCATATCTATTTCCAGAATTGCAATGCAAATGGGTTTAGAAAACAAATTCAAAGTTGTCAGAAGAGGGAACGATCTGTCGGGGTGTACTCACAGGGAATGCTTTTATTCTCTAGGTCAAAAACTCCATCCACATGTTTCCTTTTTCATGTCATTTCTATTTTGCAGAACATCTTCTGCCTCTAAGAATCTTTTAGGATACACACCATGAATAGGTTCAAATCGGTCTTTGTGCTCAACAAATTTATAGTGTTATTTATTTGTGTTGTTTCTTCTCTTTAGTTCATTATTCAGTGTAGGTTTGTTTTCTTGTCATCTGCTGTGGCGACTCGGGGGCGTTGAATTTGACAAGAAAAATGTTGAAGGATACATACTGGGATTGGTATACAGTTCCGCGCTTGTAGTTTTCTATTTGTATTTTTTTTTTTTTTTTAATCTTTTTTTCCTCTTTTCTTTGTTTTCATACAAACTGAAAATATCTAAGAAACAACTTGAAAATCACAGTTTAAGAGATGAAACAAGTAATATATTTTTATTCGTATGAAATAGATACAGACTCCATTATACATGATAGCATCGACGAGGTGTTGCATATCAATGGCATTTTTAGATTGGATGCATTCTCGTATACTGTAGGAGATTGCATTTTGATGCATTTCACGTTCTACCGCATTTTCGTTATTACTCGACCGACCTACGCAATGGATTGATAGATTAGTTCTTGGGATGTTTAAAAAATGGCAACATTGAGGCATTGGAGTCGTATGAATACGAATTGGCATCTGATTTTCTTCGGCAGTTGCATGGAATACATGATGTCACTACGTATTTTTCAAAGATGCAGTTGTCAGCTTATCCAAATATGCCTGCACATGAGAGGGGAATTTGGGGAGATACATTTTTTATACGTTGGATGTATAAGTGGCTCAATATATCAATTGGAATATGGTCATTGACAACAAAAACAAGATATCTATTATTCAACAAAACTACATCTAGCAATCCATATTGCATCATGTTCCATGATGCCAATCCTACCAGTGGTCATTATGAACCACTACTATATAGAAAATTGTCCATATGCAATCTTGGAGGACCTAATATTTACTTGTCCCTCATTTGAAAATACCTTGAATCGCAGTGGAAACAGATTATGCATCCCATATACTGCCATGGTTTGCAGATAGAAACAATTGTTGTATCTAGTTGTGGAGATAGTCTGTTCAATGCAATTTGTTGTTTGGTAGCAGCAGAGTTTGATGTGAATTTGTTGCAGATTTACACTGTATAGTCCTTTTGCAATGCAATTATAGGTGGCAACCAATAGGATTTTAGTTGCTTGCATCAACACTTTTTTCCATATCTCCTAGAAAATATGTTGGCAATTAGAGGTTGGCAAGAATACCTTGTAAACATGGCATTTCCATATGAAAAAAGAAATGTGGAGGGTCGTAGATTCTCTTTGCAATGGCTATCTATCATATTCAGAGTAAATATCCAGGTCTGGTCAGCCCTGCCAGATGGCACTCTCCATTCTTGGTCTATTGATTCAAATTACGATCGAACAATTGACATCCTCTCATTGAAAATAGATACAACACATATCCATTATCAACCTTTGCTTGGACATATCACAGGTTCAGGGTCCAATGTCCATGCCACCCAAACCACACTGAATCTGCATACGCGTGGCATGACTTTTAATGAGAATGAAATTCCTCCCAGTTGCAATAAGGCCATATGGGGCTTAAACAAAAAACGTAGACTAAGTTATCACAACTTGAAAAATGTCATGTGTGAAATTTAGCCTAGTTGTGATGAGGCTATACAGGGCTTAAACAAAAAATGTAGGCTATGTTATCACAACCTGAAAATGTTCATACGTGAGAGAAAAAAAAACATTGGTAGTATAGGAAATATTGTCGGTCCAGGGTCGAGTGTTAGTGCCAGCCAAACCACATCGAATGTGCATAAGCGTCGCATGTTATTTAATCATAGTGAAATTCATCCTAGCTGCCATGAGGTCATCCTGGCCTTGAATCGGAAATGTAGACTAAGTTATCACAACTTGAAAAAGGTCATACGCGAGAGAAAAAAATATATTGCTACACTTCCTTCTAGAGAGAAACTAACATATCACAATCTAAAAAAAATTGTTTGTGCACAACACAACAGAAACATGTATGGTCGCATATTCCAGAATAGTCACGCAACTGTCTGAGAGGAAAAAATCACATTTCATGGGCTAGAAGCAACACCGTGAACTACTACCAATGAAAACCAGCCAACACTTTCTACCCATACTTCCCTACGAAAGAAAAATGCAAGACAGACCTACATGAAATAAATCAAAGACACTCCTTCCATTACATGTGCGATTTGCGATCAATTGAGTTTCGCAAAAAATAGTAAGTCTTTCACGCCTTATTTGGAAGCAGAATACCTTTGCTCAATAGTACATGATAAAACATTTTCCAGTGGAAAAAATTGTCATCCATGCAAATGGTCACTTGAAAATGGAAAACTACCATAATTTGCAACCCCTGACCAAATAAGATGTAATACACCACTACTAAATGTAAGTTCACTTACAAAACATGAAGAGAGACTTGTGTCTCTATGAATTGCATTTGCACAAATCAGACCGTGGGGCTATAAACGACCCCAGACGGGCTTAACAGGATCAATTATTAATGTGCATGTTCAACTATATTTTGTGCAAAAATCCTTGTTACAATTCATTAGAAATACAATGATAATTGTTATGTCTCTCAAAATACGCTTGCAGTACAAAAATGCATATCAGACAGGAAAAGTACGTGTGCATGTTGTTATGAAATCATTAAAAGAATTATGTTCCAGGACCCTGTACAAAGTACAAAACATTTGTATAAATGAGAACTGGAAGAATGTTCTTGGAGAAGAGGATGGCAACTCTGCATAGACTCTCTAAACTGCTAGTGAAATTGATACACGTGATGAATCAGAGAATAAATCACCTGCTGAGACATTGGTGCATGGATTCACTGATTCACAGTGCATTTGTGACTTTCAAGACAAGATTGTCGAAATTGCACTTGCTAAGGGGAAATGTCCACTTGGAATATTCAAGGACAAATTCAATGAGGAAATGAACTTCCCAACACTCTTCTATGGAGATCCACGTCCCACTGACATTACAGAATGATTTAGTTACCATAAAATAGTTCGATGGGAGCTTCTACATTCAAGCGATGACTTGTTATGTCACATAACAAAATTGTTTTCCAAAAAAATGCGCATAATAATAGAACAAGTGTTTTCTTGCATGTGGGTCTGAATAAGAAAAGACCAGTTACAAGGAAGAAATTTGTTGGCCAAGGATGTCAAGTACAAAGTAAACATAGAAAAAATTCTGAAATCTGATATTGGATACATAGATTTCAAAAACATTTGCATCTCTCCTAACTATTTGCAACAAAACAAGAAAAATATTTTTGCAATGATCCGACAATTGGGCCCGCCAACATTTTTCATCACATTTACAAGTGCAGAGCATTGTTGGGATCCATTGGTGGTTGTGGTATATGAATTCCATAGGAACAGGAAATGTAAAAAATAAACTGATACACTAGAAAATAATGACATTGACTACCTCATAAGAAAATACCCAGTAACATGTACTTGCTACTATAGACATAGAATAAATGCTTTGAGACAATTGATATGCCATGATTAAACATTTTTCAGGAAAATATTGGACTACTTTTTTGTTACTGACTTCCAAAATAGGGGGAATGAACATGGCCACACACTGTTGTGAATAGAGGGTGCACTAGTCTATGGATATGACAACAATTCACAGATCGAGCAGTTTGTGGAAAAATACATAACATGCAACGCAGATCATTTGGATCCATAACTTGCCAAAGTTCATAGAGATTATCATACAAAAAGTTGTAGAAAACGAAAAAACTCGCATTGCAGATACAACTTCCATGTGCCGCCAACGAGAGCAACAGGAGTCATAGAGCCACTTAGTTTAGAGGACAATGTTGTCATTGAGAAATCTAAATCCTTGTTCGCATTTCTATAACAAGGATATTTTTATGAGTTGATGAGCTTCGATGACTTCTTGACAGAGTTAAATCTATTCGAAGATGAGTACATCCAAGCCATACAATGTACGCTTAAACAACCAACAATTTTTCTTAAACAAAAAATTTCCCATATCTGGAACAACAGTTTATCCAAGGACATGCCAACTACGTGGAATGCAAATACAGATGCACAATACATCCTCAATGCATATGCTGCAGCATCATAATGTACCTCGTATATGAAAAAGGTTGACAAATATATGACAAGTGCATTCAGAATAATCTACAAAGAACGTTAAATAAGTCATATTGATGCCATACAAATGATATGTATGCTTAGAAATACATTGCTTAATATTCAAAAAATGTATGCTCAAGAAGCAGTCCACATTGCACTTTCCTTGCCCCTCAATTGTAGTTCAAGAAAATGTGTCTTCATAAATACATCTCCACTTGAGAAACACACATTTGTGCTTAAACCACTATGTTTTCTAGAACAAGAGCCTGACAATTCAGAAGACGTGCTATGTCACTCTATTATTGATTATTACCTCCAACATCCATCTCCTATTAATCATATCTACTTATTAGAATTCGCATCGCATTACAAAAAAAATGATGTGCCCATATCAAAAAGAAAAAAGCCCTCTATGATACGGTTTGTTAAATACACTAAACATTTTGACTATGAAAACTATTGTACAGAAAATCTATTGGTATATGTTCCATTCGATGAAAATGAAGAGACATTAAAACATAACTTTCCTACATGGGAAGTTGCATATGTTGCCTCTGAGACTATAGTGAAAATCAATGAAGGTAGATTTACTTACAATGTTAATCCAACATGGGGTGATCTAGAAATTGCAGTTAATGAAATAGAAAACCCTGATAATCTTGATGAGACATTTACAAACCGAAAAACAACCAGAACTCCCTGTGAGTCCTATTACTTGCAAGCAGATTTTCCTCGTCCTCAAGCAGGTGGCTTTGAAAAATATATCAATCTTGGTTTTCAAGTCACAAAACATCCTTTCCTTATTGAAAATAATGAATACCACAGAATAATATGTTTGTTGAATTGAGAAAAACAAACAAGTCTAAAGGACATTGCACTTAAAAAACGCTTGAGCATGGACACTCGCGTGCACTTGTTCCTTACAAGTGGAGCAGGAACAGGAAAGACATTCACAGTGAAAGCACTATTCCAAATGCTTATATGAATCTATGATTCAAACAATTCCTCTAATCATATAAAACCAAAGGGCCTAATAGTTGCATACACAGGAAACGTTGCATATAATGCAGGTGGAACAACGATCCACTATGCATTTTTAAGGCCTTTTAACAAGTCGTAGTTTCTTCCACTTAGCAAGTAAATGTTAGATACCTTGTCTAAGATTTATGACGAACTCCAACTTGTCTTTATAGATTAGGCATCTTTGATTGGAGGTCGCTTCTTGTATTCCATTGACAGTCGACTAAGAAGCATAAAACATGTGGACACAAAATACTTTGGAAATATTGACATGATATTCTGTGGGGATCTTTACCAGGCACAATCGATCCAAGATTCTTTGATATTTGAACAACCTATGGTTAGAATGAAAACAGTGATGCATGAATTCTAGAGACACAATGTTAAATGCTTTGAATTGCATACTACATTGCACCAGACATATGAAACATTTATTGCAATTCTAAATAGAATGTGAACAAATAGCCAAACACATGATGACATAACATATATCAATTTGAGGTGCTTGCAACCTGCACCAG
Source organism: Picea glauca (assembly GCA_000966675.3). Lineage (NCBI taxonomy): Eukaryota > Viridiplantae > Streptophyta > Pinopsida > Pinales > Pinaceae > Picea > Picea glauca. The sequence goes on along the minus strand of JZKD02S1332446.1, from coordinate 131,261 downwards.
AAGACCCAACCTTCCCTTACCTATTCTACACAAATAAGGATGTTGCAATGCATAATAGGTACATGCTATCGCTCATGCCTGGTGATGATATCATCATCAATTCAATTGACCTGGAAGAAGACAACCATGTAAATGTACCACATCATGAACATACATCCACTTTACCTTTGCAGCTTGTCCTGAAATTAGAAATGCTAGTTGAAATATATGCCTGCAACTATGATTCACAGGATGGCTTGGTCAATGGTGCAAATGGAATACTCAAAGGCTATACACAACAAAAAAACTTGATGTCCTTTGGATTAAGTTCCATGAAACGCATATAGGAAAGTGACAAGAAAACAAGTTGGCTTATCTATATAATTCAAACACTGCAAGCGATTTCACACCTATTTTGAAGAGTTGACTGAAGATTCGAAAAAAAATTCCAATTAAACTTGCATGTGCACGTACAGTCCACAGATCGCAAGGGCTAACACTTGATAGTGTTGCATTTAATCCTGTTGGAATTTGAATACATGGACTTGTATACACAACATTGTCCCGTGTCAGAAGCATTGACTCCTTGTATTTACTAAGTCCTCTTACAAAACATAATTTCAAAGTCAAACAAAAAGTTGATATTGAAATGTAATGCCTCGGGACTACCAAAAAATGGCATCTACAGTATGATTACCAATGCATACAAGCAAACCCATCTGTATCAGTTCTCTCACTTAACACACGCAACTTAAATGTACACATGGATGATATACTCAATGACTATGCTACAATCCAAACTAATATTTTTTTCTTGCAGGAAACATACATGGCATTATGCATGCAAAACAAACAATTTTCAAATCACAATTGCATATCAAGTTACACTACACATGGGGTGATGATATTGGTGAAAAAACATGTACCAGTTTTGGAGCATATACATTTCGAAGAAAAGAATATTGAGATGGTGCTTGTAAAAATATTTTTCCATGGAACATAAATTGCAATATTGAATTTGTATGTTGCTCCCCATGCAACATTGTCCAACATACTAAATGTTATTTCCAATGCATTAGATCATTTGCATATGAATGGAACCATTGTGGTTGTAAGAGACTTCAATATTGACATGCTACAAAAGAATGCTAGAACAAAAGAATTGGAAAACTACATGTGCAAATACAGTCTTTGCTTTCTTTTGAACAACACAAGCCATGTACAAAACGCGCTTATTGACCATGTATGGTCAAATGTGCTCATTCCTCAATACAACATCTTTATCTTCAACACATACTGGTCTGATTACAATACAATTGGCATTGCACTTGAATTATGAGATATACATCAAACATATTTCAAAGTCATATTTCTATGTTTCAAAGTATATATGTGTAGCTTGTTGTAGAAAACCAAATTATCTAACTTCTTAGTTTTCCCTAGTTTCTACAAATACTGGTTTGGTCACCATACAGTTGGTGTTTCACTTGAATTATGAAATATACATTAGGAAATTACAGAATCATATTTCTATGCTTCAAAGAATATACGTCTATGTTGTTTCAGAAAATCGAGATATCCAACTTCTTAGTTTTCCCTAGTTTGTAATTTATTTTGGTCACAAATTTTTTTTGCAAATACACACACACACACACACAAAATTGAATGAACTAAAAAACAAAGAAAAAAAAAATCACATTCTTTTAACATTATTTGTTACTCTATTCCCCTTATTGTATTTTATTTAGTCTATGTACATAGTACTTGATTTTTTCTTTAGATGTCAACTTATGTTCATGTCCATTTTGTTTTGTGCTTTTGTTCATAGAAGCAAATAGGAAAACTAGACACCGCAAAGAAATCCTAATCAGAAATGTAGAAGAATCCATGCAAAGGTGCGTATTTCTACCCGTGTTCCATATCCAATAGTTTTTCATTTACTCTATCTGTATTTGTTGAACTAGTTTGCAGCTCTGGTTTTTTTTTCCTCCTTGGATACTCCATATCTTCCTATACATTAACTTGTATTCGTGTCAATTATATTTTCTATGCTACTATCTTGAAATAAATAAATTTGTACTCCATCTTTTCTTTTCATGTGTTCCTACGTAACAATTTGATTTCATGTCGATTGTATTCTCTGTACTGTGAGTCATACAGTTCTTACCTCCCTTTATTTTTCCTCTCCTATATTTAGTTGTTCTCCCTTTTTTTCTTCCCCTCTATTATCCATTTCTGATTCTATACTTAGTCTCATGTCTATGCTCGCAGGTTCCTAGGATGGCGGAGTGGCAGATTCCATGTCCATCTATCTCTTTACATCACGAGTCTGACCGAATGTCATTCGTTTTCATAGCTCGTGAATTTTATGGATGTGGGTTCCTACGTAGGCACCATCCAACACTCATGCCCTGTGTGCGCGGTATACATCTTACGCCCAAAACTTTAGTGATCTACAATTCGACCCTGGACTCGAAGCTTGCGACTTATTTTTCCCATCATCTGTTGATATTTCAAAGCATCTGCTGATATTTTTCCCATACAGTTCTTACCTCCCTTTCTTTTTCCTCTTATATACTTATCTGTTCTCCCTTTCTTTCTTCCCTTCTATTATCCATTTATGATTCTATACTTAGTCCCATGTCTATGCTCGCAGGTTCCCAGGATGGCGGAGTGGAAGATTCCATGTCCATCTATATATTTACATCAAGAGTCCAATCGACCGCCTTTCATTTTCATAGTTCGTGAATTTTATGGCTGCGGGCTCCTGCATAGGTGCCATCGAACTCTCATGCCCCGTGTGCACAGTATACATCTTGCGTTGGAAACTTCGGTGATCTACAATTCAAACCCAGACTCGAATCTTGCGACTTATTTTTCCCAACATCTGTTGATATTTCAAAGCATCTGTTGATATTTTTCCCATATAGTTCTTACCTCCCTTTATTTTTCCTCTTCTATACTTAGTCGTTATCCATTTTTTTCTTCCCCTCTATTATCCATTTCTGATTCTATACTTAGTCCCATGTCTATGCTTGCGGGTTCCCAGGATGGTGCAGTGGAATATTCCATGTCCATCTATATCTTTACATCACGAGTCCAACCGAACGTCGTTCATTTTCATAGTTCACGAATTTTATGGTCATCGATTCCTACGTAGGTATCATCAAACTCTCATGCCCCTTGTGTGTGGTATACATCTTGAGCCCAAAACTTTGATGATCTACAATTCAACCCCGGACTCGTAGCTTGCGACTTATTATTCCCAACATCTGTTGATATTTCAAAGCATTTGTTGATATTTTTCCCAGTTTGTTTCAATAGTTAGCCAATTTTATGGCCACAGGTTCCCCCCCAATGCATTATCGAACTCCCATGCACTGTGTTCAGATATACATCTTGCATCCAAAACTATGGTTATCTACAATTCAACCTCGGACTCTCTGAACTCGCAAGCCTCACTCTTTATCGAACTTTCAAATTGTATATCCATATATATCTTGAAATCACGAGTCCGACCAAGAACTTTCATTTACTTAGCCAATTTTAGGGCTGGGGTTTCCCGTGTATGCATTATCTAACTCTCATTCCTCATGTTCTGAGTATACATCTTCCATACAAAACTTGGGTGATCTACAATTCCACCATGGACTCCCAGATTCAAAAAAGTACCAAAGCATCTTTAATTCTCCTCCATGCTTGCCACGTTTTCCCCTTACCAATACACATTAATTATGATTTTACTGGTGACAACTCACCACAGATGTTCGAAAAGAGTGGCATTAATAAGTGGAAAGCTAAAGGTAATCTCCCATTAAAATGCATTTATGGGAGAATATTATGGAATTTGATTAGTTTCCTCTGTCAATCTTGAATTCGCAAAAAATTGATGGTTGTTTTGGTTTTTTTAAGGAGTCATAATAGAAAGAATTCAATATTGTGTTGGCTCGTTTTCATCTACAAAGGTGTTCACATGATGCCTCTCTTTAGTATTGTGCACATAATTTTTTAACCTTATAGGTTTGCATATTTGAGACTCTGCTTGCATATGAAAATGTTGCTCCATCATTCAAATTTGAACATAGTTTGCATTTGGGCCACAAGGAACAGTAATAAAATAAAATAATATGAAAATTGTTTAAGTAAATATAAACAAATTATCTTCTAACTTGAACCTTTTTTTGTCAAGATCCAGGTATATTACACAGTTGTCAATGTTTTCCTCGCTTTTCAATAGTTTCTTGATTTCCCTACCATATTCACACGCTTTCCCAATGCAAATTGATGATGCTTTTATTAGCTTTGAAAATATTGGCATTAAAAGGCGAAAAGGTCGAGGACATCTTCCATTAAAACACATTGAACCAAGATTTACTAGAGATTATATTATGATGTTTCAACATCCGTTTTAAATACAATGAGGAGAAAAGGAAGGTTTTCATCACCTTATGGTTTCATCTCGACAACATGTCTATGGATATACCCTGAATATTTTCGGGCGCAAGGACCAGCGTTTTGAGTGGTCCATAGCTTATGACTACTACTCGTCCACTTCTGCCCAGATGAAATCTATCTCGACATCTAAAATTGAAACGACACATTGTATCCTCTATTTATTTTTACTTGATGGACTTGGTCACATGCTGCGCCGAGAATTATATTCCGAACCAGCGGATTGTCCATATGGGCGATCATTTCCAAATCTACCTATCGCCTAAAGTATTTCGAAAGATGCTAAAACATCCCGACCCAATGCCTACTTTCAAGGGAGAGAATTGAAAATAGTTCTTCAATTAGCATGGCAATGAATTATACCTCTTGCCGAAGTTATTACAGCACCCAACGCCATCTCCCCGGGACATGGCCATATTACAGGTTAGTGCATGTAAAAACCTTTTTCGGCATATTGCATGGCTTTTCACGAGGTCAACAAGACAAGAAAGTGAAACCAACATCTCTTGGATGATTCTGTATATTTTGTATTTTACTATCAAGCAACAAGCCATATTCCATTGCCGCAAGTTGATTTCCATTCAAATATCTTCCCAGTTATTGTAGTACAGGAGGCAGAATAATTTTTTTATGCCATCTTATTTTATTTTCGCAGTGCCAAATTGATATCGATTTCCTGGACTATCTATGTGTAGGGAGATGAACTCTAAATTTGATCCAGTAACATTCGCGTGCCATAAATTATGGAGACACAATGCTTGCCAACAATTTTATAAGGTCTTTAATTATTTTGTTTCGATTTTAAAAGAATTGATATTTGGAAAGTATTTTGCTCATTTTTTTGGCCAGCCGACAATATTCCTGGATAGGAAGGGCACAGTGGAAGAAATGGAGAACTATAATTTTATAAGAATTTTCGGGTCTAAACAAAATCCTTGCTTCCTTCCATGTCACATTTTTGGTACAATGTTTTTTGCTAGAATAACAAGGGAGTACATCTACTAGTTGCATTTTTTCCATGAAAAAAGTAAAGGAAAATTCATCTCTATGCCTTGGAAAGTTCGGGATTTCATGGTCAGGATCCACTTCAACAGTTCTTTCACTTATGATATCCTGAATATACTGTGTACCAGTACCAATGATTCACACAAGAATAACTAAAAAGACCCGTGTGAAAAAAGTGCCCAATCCCCGATCGCCACAACCAAGACCACCGCATCGCATAGCAGTACTGAAATGGTCTACCCAAGTAACAAAGTCACACACATTTATTTGGGCATAGGTGGGGATCAGAACCCTCCCTCCAACAAAATTGAAATTTTTCACAAGCTTCCCATAGGAAAAAAACAGAAAACAATAGTCCAAGAACAGGAGGGACTGAGGGGAGAAATTGATATCTACGATCTCTACCTCGAAGATACGGAACTAGAAATTGACATTGAAAAAATGTTCCTTGGCGACGATCACCTAGAGAGCATTGCTCCTCACAATCCTAGGGTGGAAATAATTGGCATAGATACATTGGACAAAGAAGAGTCTTTTGCATTTCAGAGAGTTGTTTTTTACGGCAAATCAAAAAAATGATTATTGAAAACAAAGATTTAAAGAATAAGAAAGGGACATCACGTTCATAGATCAACCTATGCAACATGCACCCGTCCGATATATCCAATATGCACCGAGCAATTGGAGATGCTCTAGACAAATCTATTAGCAGCCTTGGAATGAAAAACCTCATGTTAAAGACGTGAATCAAAGAATTGGAGGCAACTCTAATGCCTCTTCCACTGTTTGCTACTCCTTTGGCAATGGTCGAGTCCACCTCACTTGCACCAAAGTTAAAAGGATCAACAATCCTTCTCACATCGACCCAAGGCTATGTGGAAAATAATATAAACAAAAGAATGGAATTAATAAAAAAATCTTGGGATATGTCAAAGAATATGGTCTCTTTTGGAACAAGAGCGCATGATTTTCACGAGTATCTGCAAGAAGACCTCGAGAATGAGAAAGGTTTTTATCTTGATGCAATTTTACCATTTGGTGTTAAAGTTACCAGGATGGAGGAATTCAAATAAAGACAGGAGGATATCCCTTCCCTGGATCGAATAGACTAGCTAAAGTCATGTTGGAAAGACAAGGTAAAGAACCTGATTGGTATCATTCAAGAATGTAGCCAGACCATATCTAAAAGAGACAAACTATTCAAGAAGATAACTAAGATAGACCTAACTGCCAACACCAATGAAGTCCAAGACTCGAAATTGATATTAAACTCGTTGTTTTTAACCAAGAAATCTTTTGATGATCAGGTTAATATCTATAAAATACTGTCATTTGAAAATTTCTATGGCATTCTTGAATATGGTGAAGATGACGTGAAAACTTGGCTAGTCGATTATGAAATTAGAAACAAAAATATTCAAGAAGCATTGCACAACTTGTCTATTGATCTAAGGGACTTGGAAAGTGAATTCTTCAATCTAAAAATCCGGCATGAAATGAACATGGCGCCCATGAGGAACTACATCGAAGAATGGTTGCAAAGGTTGTTGATTAGATTAACAATGAAGGTCAAAGTAGAGGAAAGCCATAAAAAGACATTAGCAAACAAATGAAAAGGCATGGGACACCATCATAGTAAGTTGATATTGATTACATTTTTTTGTCTTCATCCGCTTATTCTAACAAAGATTTAACACATATCTGACAATTTTCTCTTTCTTCTTACCAGGTTTTGTTGTTTTCCATTGTCGACTTTATTTTTTCTACAATCTTCATTCTTGTACATCTTTTCTTTGTATTCTGCACAGTCCCAATCGAATTCATTCTAGAAAACACATTTTTATTTCACAGAATATGTACTGAAATATAGTTGTTTTTTACAAATTCGAAGACAATTGTTTTTGGGAAATATTCTCAAATGTATTTCGTGACCCAGTTTATATAAATATAAATATTTGGGGTTGTTCTATGTTGATATTCAATGCTTGGTGTTGTTATTTGGAATTTGTATACCTTTGTAAAATTAACTCATTTCGTTGTACATGTTCATGTTCTATATTTAGCATAAATTGCAGCTTCCTATATTTCAAAATATTTTTCGATATACAAAATGTAAAGTCATATATTTTTTATTTTGTTCCTTGTAGGTTTGAAGAAAAAAATTCGAGCCCAAAACACAATTCAAATTCAAACATGGTTTACATTTGGACCAAAAATAATCTAGTAAGATACATTAATATGGATACATTTTAAATAAACATAAACAAAATCCCTTTAAACTTGAACCCGACTTTCTCGGGCTCACGAATTGTTCACGGGTTGATTGGTTAGCAGACTATCAAATCCTCATTTCCATCTATATATTCACATCAGGAACCCCACCGACAGCCATCCCTTTCAACATTTGGCCAAATATCTCACCGCGGCGTCCCAACTTAGCGCTATCACATTCTTATACCATGTGTTCCGTTATATACATCTTGCATCCAACACTTTCATCATATACATTTTTCACCCAAAAATTTCGTGATATATATCCCATTTTCTCACAAGATATTTTATGCATGTTTTTGGAGAAGTTATATACTATTGAATATACTTGGAAAGAAGTGAAAAGGTGGAGAGAACAAAAATACCCATGGAAAGCGGTCAGAAGGGCTTCAAAATAGGGTGGAAAGGGTTCCCGAGGATACATAAGGCCCAGACTATCAAATTATATATATCAGAACATTTCAGTGAAAAATGTGTAACACAAAGAAGGTGTTCCTCCCATCGTCAATTCAAATTGCATAGATTTTCTTATTGTCATTAACAATCAAATAACGTATTCAACAATGATTTACAGGATCCTGACTGACCCCCAGGTTGGGGATTGGTCCTATATCGTCACATCATGAGCTCAACTGACCGCAGTTCCTTTCAACACTTAGTCAATTATCTCTCTGCGGGGTCATGACTTTGTGCTATTGAATTTTATTCCCCTTGTTTCATGATATACGTATTCAACAACAATTTATGGGAGTTTGATGGACCCCTGGGTTGGCACTATTATAAATCTTTCACCTAAAACTTTCATCATCTACATGTGCATGATATACATCTTGCACCCAAAACTTCCATACTCTACAATTCGTTGCGACTTAGTGTTATAAATTTCTTATTCTCCCTATTATGTGATATACATGTTGCACACAAAACTTCTATGATATAAATTTTGCACCAAACACTTACGTCATTTACAATTTGACCTCGGTTATAGAGCCTGCCTACCTGGGAATCCACGATCTGAAAAGTGGCTAGGCTTTGAATGGCTAGTGATCGGTCAGAGTCACAATATAAAATCACAAGAAAACATTCAAACTTGAACATGGTTTACATTTGGACCACAAATATTCTAGTAATATACATTAATATGGATACATTTTAAATAAATATAAACAAAATCCCTTTAAACTTGAACCTAACTTTCTCGGGATCCTGGATTGTCTGCGGCTTGATCGGTTAGAGAACTCTCAAATCCTCATCTCCATCTATATATTCACATTAGGAACCTGACCAACGACCATCCCTTTCAACACTTGGCCAAATATCTCACTGCGGCGTCCCAACTTAGTGTTTTAGCATTCTTATCCCACGTGTTCCATTGTATACATCTTGCACCCAACACTTTTTTCATATACATTTTACACCCAAAAATTCTGTGATAAAAGATAAATTATAGAAGATGAAAAAGAAGGGTTAATCTATTCACATCTATGATAGATATCCCATTTGCTCGCAATATCTTTTCTGGATGTTTTTGGAGAAGTTATATACTTATTGCATATACTTGGAAAGAAGTGCGAAGGTGGATGGCACATAAATACCCGTGGAAAACGGTTGGACGGGATTCAAAATAAGGTGGCAAGGGTTCCCGAGGAGACGTAAGGCCCTAACTATCAAATTGTATATATCGAAACATTTCAGTGCAAAATGTGTAACATAAAGAGGGTGTTCCTGCCATCCTCAATTCAAATTCATTTTGTTTTCACTAGTGACAACTCAGTGCACAAGTTTTCTTATTGGAAATAACAAGAAAATAACGTATTCAATGACGATTTACAGGAGCTCGATCGACCCCCAGGTTGGTGATTGGTCCTATATTGTCACATCATGAGCCTGACCGACTGTAGTTCCTTTCAACACTTAGTCAATTATCTCTCTGCGAGGTCGCGACTTAGCACTATCGAATTTTTATGCCCCCTATTCCGTGATATACATATTCAACAACGATTTATGGGAGTCTGACCGACCCCTGGGTTGGATCTATTGTAAATCTTGCACGTAAAAGTTTTGGCACCTACAAGTTCATGATATACATCCTGCACCCAAAACTTCTGTACTCTACAATTCTTCACGACTTAGAGCTATCAATTTCTTATGCCCCCGTGTTCCGTGATATACATGTTGCACACAACACTTTCGTGATATAAATTTTTCACCAAACACTTGCGTCATTTACAATTCAACCCCAGTTATAGAACCCTCCTACTCAAGAATCCGCGATCTGAATAGTCGCTAGGAATTGAATGGATAACGGTCGGTCAGAGTCACGATATACAAATGTGAATGGGTGCGTCTGACAATGTGCATTGGGACAATTTCAAAAAAAAAAAAAGTAATGAGAAAGAGAGAGTAGAGTTGAAAAACAACAAGGTCCAATATACAGAAAGTGGTCGTACGTGCTTCAAAATAGGGTGAAAAGGGTTCCTGAGGAAATGTAAGGCCCCGCCTGTCAAATTGTATATATCAGAACATTTAAGTGCAAAATGTGTAACACGAAGAGGGTATTCATGCCATCTTGAGTTCAAATTCATTCTTCTTTTACTGGTGAAAACTCAGTGCACGGGTTCTCTTATTGGCATTAACAACTCAAAAACGTATTCAACATTGATTTACGGGAGCCCAACCGACCCCCAGGTTGGCACTATTATAGATCTTGCACCTAAAACTTGCGCCATCTATAGTTTCTCCATATACATATTGCACCCAAAACTTCCGTGGTCTACAATTCGTCCACATATTAGAACATTGCTTGCATTTCGACCACAAATAATCTATTAAGATACATTAATATAAATATAATTAAACTTGAACCTGACTTTTTTCAAACTTGTTGATTGGTCCTATATCGTCACATCATGAGCCCGACTAACCGCAGTTCCTTTCAACACTTAGCCAATTATCTCTCTGTGGGGTCGTGACTTAGTGCTATAAATTTTTTATGCCCCATGTTCCATGATATACGTATTCAACAACAATTTACGGGAGTCCGACCAACCCCTGGGTTGGCGCTATTATAAATCTTGCACCCAAAAATTTCGTCATCTACAAGTGTGCGATATAGATCTTCCACCCAGAACTTTCGTACTCTACAATTTGTTGCGACTTCATGCTATCGATTTATTATGCCCCCTATTCCATGGTATACATGTTGCACACAACAGTTAAGTGATATACATTTGGCACCAAACACTTGCATCATTTACAATTCGACCCCGGTTATAGAGCTCGCCTATCCGGGAATCCGCAATATGAAAAGTGGCTAGGCATCGAATGGTTAGCAGTCAGTCGAAGTCACGTTATAAAAGAACAAGCGCAAATGTGAACCGGTGCGTCCGCCAATGAACACATTGGGACATTTTCGGAAAAATGGTGAAGTAACGAGAAAGAGAGAGTAGAGGGGGAAAACGGTTGAACGGGCTTCAAAATAGGGTGGCAAGGGTTCCTGAGGAGACGTAAGGCCCGACCTGTCAAATTGTATATATATTATTTTTCTACTCGTGACAAATTAGTGCACAGGTTCACTTATTGGCATTAACAACCCAAAAATGTATTCAACAACGATTTACGGGAGCCTGACCGACCCCTGGGTTGGCGCTATTATAGATCTTGCACCCAAAACTTGCATCATCTACAGTTCTGTCATATACATCTTGCACCCAAAACTTCGGTGGTCTACAATTCGTCCACATATTCGAACATGGTTTACATTTGGACCACAAATTATCTATTAAGATACATTAATATAAATACAATTTAAATAAATATATTTAAACTTGAACCTCACTATTTTCGAATGCATCGATTGGTCCTATATTGTCACATCATGATCCCGACCAACCGCACTTCCTTTCAACACTTAGCCAATTATCTCACCATGGGGTCGCACCTTCTATAGATTTCTTATGCCCTCTTGTTCCGTGATATATATGTTGCACACAACACTTCTGTGATATACATTTTGCACCAAACACTTCCATCATTTACAATTCGAACCCATTTTCCAAAATTTACCTTGTAAGTTGCTTGGCAATGAACCTGAGTTTTTTCGAACTCGTCGATTTGTCCTATAACATCACATCATGGGACCGACCGACCGCAATTACTTTCAACACTTAGCCAATTTATCTCCGAGGGGTCACGCCTTCTATCGATTTATTATGCCCTCCTATCCTATGATATACATGTTGCACACAACACTTCTGTGATATACATTTTTCACCAACCACTTCTGTCATTTACAATTCAACCCCATTTTCCAAAATTTACCTTGTAAATTGCTTGGCAGTGACTACGCTTCCACGCAGTACTTTTTATTGATTATATTAACCTGTGTCAAAGAAATTTAATTTCCATTACTCTTGAGTGAAACTTCTAAAAAATTGGTTTACGTTACCATGCTTCCATTCGTAAAAAATTAGTTTACGTTATCGTGCGTCCATTCATCAGTCACGCAAGTTCTTGTTATTTAATTTTTTGAGTACTAAGTCGTGTGTTGCACTTAATAGATGCCCAAAAGAGGCAATGTGTTACACTTAATTTGATTTGTTTTTAGGCCTAAGAATATTAATTATAATGTTAAATTCTACAAAGAAATAATGTAGGCGTGATGTTATTCTTATTATTGATTATGTTAACCTGAGTCACAAAAATTTAATTTCCATCACTCTTGAGTGCAACTTGTAAAAATAGTGATATGTGGTTACTTGGCACTATGATTACAGTTTGAAGGGAAGATCTGTTGGATCAATAGTGTGTGCAGTCTACTATGTGCAACACAATTTGAAATACTACGCACCAAATAGGCTACGCGACAGAGTTCTCAAGACCACTGCGTAGTACACAGACTGCTTTGCTACGCACTGTGAATACACACACTTAATGAAATGATTTATGAATGTGGAATAATAGAGTGTTATGCTTATCACATAAACTTAGAAATAAGACAGAAACTTTGTCAATACACAAAAACATGATATTAATTAACTTCAGTGTTGTGAGCGAATACAAAATACAATGAGAGAGATGATATTCGACTCTAATGACTTCTTCTGTCAACTCTTCAACTGTTGTTGGTTCTCTCTACCTCTCTTCTTCTTCTCTACACATCAACTCCTCTTTAGCATCATCGACTAACTAAGAGACTAGAACTTATATAGACACTGACTTAGACTTCCTACAAAAGATAAGACTGACTATCATTAACTCGAGTGACTCTTCAACCACTTACCAGAGATCGAGAATATAGAAATCAGCTCCATTTATAACTTCATGCTTGACGACTAACTTTTGAGTAAATGTGCTACTTTTCACTTACAAAATTTCACATTGTCTAACTGACATTGGTTGACTTATAAACTACTGACAAAATGACTTACATACAAATCGATGGAGACGTGAATATCTCACTAGCTTGTAATTACAAATTCCAACACTCCCCCTTAATTATAAGTTGATGGGATTACAAAAGAAAATTACATCAAAATTTTGAGTTTTCATTTTCGATACTTTGTGGACTCCCAAATTACTGCACAGATCCTGAAATGCATCTCTTGATAAAGCCTTTGTAAAAATGTTTGCAATTTGTTCTTTTTACCTGTAAAATTCTAAACATATCTCTTTGTTATTCACCAATTCTCTCATGAAATGATACCTCGTATCAATGTGAGTGGTTTTCTTGTGAAACGTGTGATTGTTTGATAACATGATGGCTAAATTGTTTTCAAATTTATTGGTTCGTGTTGTTCTTGCACCAAATATTTAAACATCCTTCTCATCCATATTGCTTGACAAGCTACACTTGTAGTTGCTACGTACTCTTCTTCTGTTGAAGAAAGTGTCACTATGGGTTGCTTTCTTGATGTTCATGATACCTTGGCATGTGTTTTCTATCATCTATGATGCATCCATAGGCATTGCCAGTGTATCTAGTGAGTCTAAAATATTCTAAAGTGGAGTACATAATGCCAAAATATTGTGCTCCATTCACATATCTCAGGATTCTCTTTCCTTCCTTCCAATGTGATTCTTTTGGATTTTCCATGAACCATGAAATTAGGCTCACTCCATACAAAATTTTAGGTCTTGTCTCTCTTAGATACATAAGACTAGGCTTACCAATATTTTAAATAGTGTGGGATTCAACTTGGACCCTTTATATTCTTTTCTTATCTTCAATCCTGTTATGACAGGTGTTGGTGTTGCTTTTGAATTCACCATGTTGAATATTTTCAATATTGCATTCACATACTTGGACTGTGAGATAAATATGCCAATTTTGGACTGGTGCACTTCTATTACCAAAAAATATCTCATAATCCCCAAATCATTCATTTCAAATTAATCCCTCATGACTGTCTTGAATTCTTCTATGCCAAAATCACATGTAAATATCAAATCATCCACATATAAAAAAAATAGTTAACATATTACCTTGTTGATTTGATTTGATGTATAGTGTCGGCTCATTTTCACTTCTCTAAAATCCATTCTATGTGAGATAGAAATCTACGTGACTATACCAAGCTCTTGGAGCTTACTTTAATCCATACAATTCTTTATTCAATATTTACACCTTTTTTTCTTGTCCCGGAACCTCACAACCTTGTGGTTGTTCCGCATATACTTCTTCTTCTAAATTTCCAGTAAAGAATGTTGACTTTACATCCATTTGATAAACTAGCCATTTGTGTTGTGTGACAATAGCTAACACTATTTTGAGTGTGTCCATGCGTTCCACTGGTGCAAATGTTTCATTGTAATCAATTTTAGGTTGTTGTGTAAAGCCTCTTGTAGCTAACCTTGCCTTGTACTTCAATACATATCCTTTTGCATCTTGCCTGGTTTTATAAATCCACTTGACGCTTATAACATCATTGTCTTTAGGCACATCAACCAAATTCCATGTTTGATTGTTCTCTATGCATCTAGTTTCTTCGTCCATGGCTTGTGCCCATACATCATTTTTTACAGCTTCTTCAAAGGTTAATGGATCATCTATTTTTGAAAACAGAGAAAAAACTAAAAATGAATTTGTTGCGTCTTCATTATAGATGTCGTGTAGAATTCTTGTCTTTCTTGGTAACAGACTTTCTAAAGTTGGATATGAAGATGTAGAACTTCTTAGATTCATTGTGGGTTCTTGTTGCGCTCTAGGTGTAGATGATGCACCTACTTTTCTTATTGGAGTATTCTCCATGGTAACTTTCGTCGTAGTGCTAGCTGTAGACAGGACTCCGCACTAACCTGTGCATGATGTTTAAACCACTTAATCTTATGTATCATCATGCTCTATTACATCAACATTTTTTACTTTCTTTGCTATGGTTCCATCCCATGCTTCATTCTCCATGAACTGAACATCGCGACTGATTATGAATTTTCTTGCGACAGGGTCATACAACTTTTCTGGACTTTTCCACCACCTATCAGCTCTTGGGTATAGGCAAGAATGTCAACGATTTTTACATTCAATACAAAATGTTATGCCATCTAGGACATCTCTTTGTTCCTACAAGTGAGCATGCAAAGACGATTTGGGAATCCCACTACAGTAGTATGGCAGGACATTTTGGCATAGATAAAACTGTGGTCATTCTACATAAACACTTTTATTGACCAAAACTTCAACAGGACGTCAGCAAGTATATCAAATCTTTCACTACTTGTGCCATTTCCAAGCCAACCATTAAGAAGGAAATTTCTGGCCTTTTGTCCACCAAGAAAGGTAATGATTGTGTATTTGTGTTCGTTGATAAGTTTTTGAAGATGGCCATCCTCACAGCCTACAAAAAGAACATCACAATGACAAATACTTCCAAGATCTTCTTCGAACGAGTGTGGGTCCATTTTGGATACAACAGACCATCATCTATGATCAGGAAAATAGGTTCCTCAGCACATTTTGGTCGAGTCTCTACTCACTGTTGGACACCAATATCACTAAATCCACTCTTTCCACCCCCAAACCAATGGCCAAACATAGGTCATCAATCGTATGACTGTGCACATCCTACGCATCTGAAACTTTAAGAATCCACGTACATGGGATTATATTCTCTCCTATGTTTAGAACAGTTACAACATGGCTCTCCACTTAGCCATTTCAGGTGGGGCTAGGATTCCAACCTTTGGGTCCCATTGATGTTGCACTACCTCTTGCAACCACACAAACAAACTCTTCCCATGTTCATTCTGAGACCAAAAAATCCCCCAAATTCATTGAATAGAGTCAACACATCTGCCAACAGTTCCATGATATTTTGCAGAAAGCCAATGCTAAGTATAAGCAATGCCATGATCAAAATAGGGTATCGCACCAGTTTCAGATTGGAGACAAGGTCTAGTTACATTTGCAGAAAGAGCATCTTACAGGGCCCCATCAGAAGCTCTTCCCACTTCGCTATGGGCCTTACACTATCACCAAGGATGTGGGGATCAATATTTTTGAGCTCAACACTCCACCCTTCCTTGTCTTGCACCCATTGTTCAATGTGGACCTCATTTGGCCATATTTTCCACCATTATTGGGCACCTCAGAGATCGTATAACAACTAACAAAAACAGAGCTCAATCGTGACTGCATGGAACATGAATCCACTGATCATATATTGGACACAAAGGTCAAGGGCACTCAACAGTAGAGAATCCAGCTTTATCGGGTTGTCAAGGCATGACATCTCCTACTCCAAGGAAAGTGGCTCACCCGGGGCCAAATTTAGAAGAAATTTCCTCACCTGATGGGGGGACTCAACACAATGAATACCATTATTTCCTATGGTTGGAGGACCGATCCAGGTGGATATCCATGGCCACCCACCTATTCCAACTGGCTCCTCTTGAGATTTTTTAGTTCAGCATGTTCTTTTGTACTTCTTTTTTATTGTGGGTTATACAGTTCCAGGGTTGCCTGAAGCCCTACACATCTTCCAGGTGGATACTAGTGGCCTCCTACCTAATCCAACTCGATTATTTTGTATGTTTTCATGTCAACACATCTTGTTGTACTTCCAGGGCCGTTTTGGGGCCCTAAACAATGTTTTTTGTGCTCGTCACATTCAAATAGAAGACGAAGTTAGCGTTTGACAGCATAATGCATATTTCTCGAAAATACCTTTCTAACATGATACCACACTCCTAAAATGGAGTTTGTATGAAAAATTTATGACCCCTCGAAGTTGAGGTACCAACTTACCCAAAGGGGCCCACATAACTTTTGGCGTTTCATCTCCTAGGGTTAGGTTTTTGGATGTCTATGGTTTTGGAATTCATGGCTAATGTTAAAAATTCCTCTGCAGCCTCATCATAATCATTCTTATCAAACGAATGTGCATAGAAACCACATCTCTTCTCAGAGATAGCTACCACCATTCGAGCAAGTGTTCCATTTTTTTAGTTTTACAGTTTCAACCTATTTCATTTATTCAATAGAAGATATTGTTCAATGGATATATGTGTTGTTCTTCATATCTCTATGATTATTGTATTCAGTTTGTTAATCAGTTCATTCCACTCCTAAATCCATATCACCTCACCTATAATGTATCTATGTACAGTTGTGAGAGGACCTTTCCATTATTCTTTTAGCAATGCGACAGGAATACCCTTGCGCTAGTTGAGGTTTTGGTTCTTTGTCACCAAAATTGTTTTACAAATTTCATGGTTTATCTTCCCATGGTTTACATAGTTCATGGTTTATCTTCTGTAAGATGAATACACTTGTCCCCAACATGGTTTTGAAACATGCCAAATGTCTGTGAAAATTTCATGCCTGCACCTATGTCATATACCTCAAATGAGAAAATGAATTCATACCACTCTTCCTTTAAAAACAAGTCTCTAAGTTATGGGATAACTTCGAACAGCTTGAGCCCCTATGGCTTAAGTCTATTCAATTTCCATCGGTCTCGGGGGAATACCATGTTGCGTTAATCACATGAGTGACGAAATGATCTTGAACCTTAATTCGTTGAGACTGTAGAAGAAAATGTTATTGTGATATTGTGATCTTGTGATCTTGAACCTTAATTTTGATGAAGTTGCACCTATAACTATAATTACCCGCAGCCTCTGTGATGAAGAAAACTGTAGGTGAATTTCGCACGATTCAAACATGAACTTAACACGAACTGCATGATGATGAAATCATAAATGACTTTCATGTACCAAAGTGCTCATGATCATGGATTCCCAAACACTGCACTTTTTAAATATTTAAATTTATTTTTGAACGTTAAAACAATTAAAACAACACACTTTTACCATGTTTGCAAGAAAAAACTCATTATTTCAATCCATTTTTTTTAAGTAAAAAGGCCTTGCAAACTTTCTATAAGCTCAATAAAGTAGTCCAAGATGAAAATATGTTGTTAACCCAATTCAAAATGTGCAACAATATTTCAAGAAATCAATAAAATGGTGCAAAAATAATAGAAGTGTAAAACAACTCAAGTTGACTCATGAACTGTGGAGAAGGCACTGAGGAAAAAAAAGGCAGGCTTAAAAAGGATGTATGGGCTAATGAAGGGGAAGAGAAGGGAGATATACCTAATTTTAAACATTGGCTCCAACCATGGATAGCACTTCCCTGTGAGGTGATAAGAACAATAAATCATCTACCAACCATGATCTATGTCGTTATTCAATCTAAAACTTAAAACTACAGCTACACCCTAGTTCCTTTGTTGGGTTATGGATTATTTATTCAAACAACTATCAAATAAAAATGAAAACAAAAATAGATATGGTACAATATGGACCACCCCTGGTCCCTTAAATGAAATAATTTTTCATGAAGTTCCCATTAATTGGGCCTCCAAAGATCTAAGTATCATCTAGGTTTTGTAATATGAATGTATTATTATCTAGAACATTGACCACTTCGAATGGACCAATCTATAGATTATCGAACTTACCATGCTTAAGTGTGTCCTCCCTCCTCGCATCCCACCTCAAGACCATGTCTCCTTCTTGAAATATTTATTTTTTGGTTATCCTGTCAAAGGCATCCTTGACCTTACTCTGGTATGCATCAGTTCTCTGATTTAATGCTTTTCTCTTTTGATGTACTTGAATGATCTAATAAATTATTCTCTGGATTTCATTGGGTTCCCCAACTTCTTCTTGTAGAAATTTTAAAATTGATAGGCCAAGATGAGTAGGAAAGACAACATCTACCCCATACACTAGCTGGAATGGTGAGGTTCCTAATAATTTATTGGTGTTGATTCTTTCATCTCACAAGGAATATTTAATATTAGAGTCCCAATACTTTTTGTTTTCAGCTAGGAACTTCTTGATGGTCCTGATGAGAGTCATGTTTGATGATTCAACCAAACCGATTCCCTAGGGGTAATAGGGTGTATAATGTTTTACGAAAATTTTGTAACTCCCACAGAAGTCAATCATGGCCCCGGACATGAATTCTTGGGCATTTTCTCTTACTAACTTCCTTGGGAAACAAAACTTGGCGAAAAGATTTGTTTCCAAAAAATTAATGATCACCTTGTGAGTAGAATTTATTGTGGGTACTGCTTCAATCCACTTAGTGAAGTAGTCAGTGGCAGTGAGGATCCACTTATTTTATCCACCTTAGGATGGATTTATCTCACCAATAAAGTCTAGTCCTGATTTTTGAAAGGGACCACTAGCATTAATGGGATTTAGGGGCAGTGAAAGAAATTTATGTCTTCCAACAAATTTTTGACATTCTTCACAAAATATTACTATGGAAAACACATCAAGGAAGATGGTGGTCCAATAGTATCCTGCCCTCAAGATGTTAATAGATGTATCCTTCCAATGTTGGTGTCCTCTACACACCCCTTTGTGCATGTCTGTTATGACCTGTTTAGACTCATCCTCATCCAAACATTTTAGAAAAATTCTTGTAGGATCTCTCCAATACAAATTCTAGTTTATGATGCAGAAATTTATAGATTTCAATTTAAGAGACCTAAACTTTGATTTTTCCATTTTAGGTGGAGCTTCTAGGTGCTGCAAAAATTAAACAACATGTTTATACCAGGGTGAAAAAGAGTAATGCTCAAATAATTGTATGTTGTCCTTTGAATCCTACATCATGGAGGCATCTGATTGGGTGAATGTATGGTGTAATTACAGTGCTTTACACTTTGAATTTGATAATAATTTTTCAAGGACTTCCCCTATAATCAACCTGCTGGGATTGATTTGTAGGTCATACTCTAACAATTTGAAAGTCCACTTTCCCCTCTTCCCTTTACTCTCTGGATGCATTAGAATTTCCTTCACACTGTTGCTAGGAACATAGGCTATTATGTTGGACTACAGAACATACACCCTAAAGGCCATGAAAGCTTTGACAAATGCATAGGCTTGCTTCTCCAATATATTACATTTTATTTCATCATCTTATAGCTCTTTACTAAATAAGGAAATAGGTTGTTCATGCCCTTCTTCATTCTTTTGCAGCAATACTACAACAATAGTTTCCTCGGAGGAAAAAGTAGAAAATGAGGAATTCCTTGGAATAATCTAGGCTAACCAGCATAGGGGCTTCAACCAAAGCTTTATTGATCCTTTGAAAGGAGGATTTGGCCTCATGTGACCATTTGATATCAACATCTTTCTTTAGCATGTTAGTAACATATTTTATGATTTTAGCAAAATTTGGCACAAAGAACCTAAATTTTTTGTATCTTTCCTATGAAAGATTGAATAGCCTTCTTGTTACTAGACATGTCAATTTTATGGATAGCATCAACTCTCTCTAGGTCTAATTTTTTTCCCCCTGGTGATATAATGTGGCCTAGGAGTCTGCATTCTAACATAGGAAAATTTGACTTTTTGGGATTCAAAGAGATTCCATACCTTTTGCATTTTAAAAAAATATGATCCAGGTGTTGTAGATGTTCATCATCAGGATTTAGAGAAGATGGTCATGTCATGCAGGTATATTACCATGAAATTGTCCTTTTCACCCACAAATGCAATATCCATGTCCCTATGGAAGGTGGCCCCTGCATTCATCAGACCAAAGGGAATTTTGTCATACATGAATGTGCCCCAAGGGGTGGTGAAGGTTGTTTTCGATTTGTATTCTTCAAGCATTGCCATATGGTTATAACCTGAATATCCATCTAGCATAGATATTATGTGGGCGCCTATTACCCTTTGCAAAATATGTTCCATCTTGGGAAAAGGATAGTTGTTTGTTAGAGAGCATCTATTCAGGTTCCTGCACTCAACACACAAGAATATCTCTCCACGTTTCTTCTTAACAAGCACCAGGTTGGCCACCCAATCCGAATACCTCAAGGGCACAATGATTTTGGCATCAAGAATTCGTTTCATTTTTTTCTCAATAATAGACATTAGCAGGGGACTAAATTGCCTAATTTTTTGTGTGAATGGATTTGAGCCTTCCTTCAGGGAGATCTTGTGTTGAATAATGTCAATATCAAATTTCTTCAAGTCCTCATATGACCATGATAAAATATCAGAATTTTTTTTCATGAGGCTGACATACTTGCTTCTTTGTTCCTATGGAAGTGCCTTGGATATTTTGACTACTTTGGGATTTGCAGTTGTCCCAATGTTGCAGTCGACTACCTCTTGTTCCTGATTTTTCATGGAAGCTTTCCTAGAGACATCATTTTTTTCAAATAACTTCTCCAGTGACACTAAACCTCTAGGCTCTTGGGATATGGTTTTTCTTGGGTTCCACAATGTTGTGGCCAACTACCTTGTACAAAAAATGAGATGTTTGTTGATTTCATGTTTCATATCTATCATTCTCCTCATCCATGGAGATATTTGAGAAATCTCCCATGGTTTGGAAGAATTGTTTGAGCTCCAAGTCATCACTAAAGACTTGTCAATGCCTGGAATTATCTGGTATGGTTGTCCCATGTCCAACCTCCACTTCATACTTGAAATTTGGACCAATGATAAGTTTAAAAGTGTTGGAATCTAAGGATGAATAATCTTCCCTCTGATTAGCCTCTCTAGGAACAAAGGAAATATTAAATGATAGAAAGAATTTTTCCACCAAGTCCCATACCTCATTTATGTACCTTTTTTACCTTTGTTTATTTGCTTGATAAATGTCTTTGACTTGATTGACAATCAACTCATAATCCCCAAAGACTGTCAATCTGTCAATTGTTTCAAATTCCAAGTTATATGAGAGTGTAATCACCTCCTTGAAGGAGAAATGAGGGTTATACTAGCCCCATAACTCTCCTTTGAAGTTGAGCCGTCAAAACACATTTTACATACCTGGTTCTCTTTATTTGTTAGTGGATGATTTCTACATTTGTTGACTGATATTTCTTGTGCATCATCATTAATATGAAAAATAGATGACCCTATTTTATCCTCAACAACATAAATCGGATGGTTTCCTCGGTTTTGATGATCACTAACAATATATGCCAATATGACCTCCCTGTATAATATTTTGTGTTCCCCTCCAAAGACAGGATTGGTTGCATATGTGAAATCCATTTGAAGGGATCCTCTTAATTTCTTGTCCCATGTCCTAGACAAAAGCATACCAAACTTGGGGGGAATGTCAGCTACCACAATATACATCACTACACTTTTCATGGGTAGTTGAGACAAAGAAACCACCAGATATTTAATCAATCCCAAACATTTTACCTTTTTAGAATCAAATGAGTAAATATCCTGGTAGGTCTTGGTGATATCCAGCCCTAGCTCCTCCATTACAACTTTAGGCATGACATTATGGCAAGCTCCTGAATCCATCAAACAATTTTGCAAGATTTTGTCATGGAAATTCAAGGATATATAAAAGGGTGGAGAAGCATTAGACCCATCTTCAATGTGTGGGCCCACAGTAATGGAAGGGTTTTCATCTTGTAATATTATTACATCACATTTCATTGCCGTAGGAGGTGGGTTCAATACCTTCATAATGGACTTCTTGAATGGTTCATTTTTCAACAATTATGTTCAAGGTACATGGATGTTTATTTTGTTCAATTCATGATCTATGCTGAAAGGGATTGGTTGTCTATCAGCTTATTTTACTTCAGAGGAAGAAGGCATATATGGGAGGGGTTGATAAACTTTGTTTGTTGTTCCATTTCTTAGGCCTTTTTTGGGAGGAAGATATGATTTTTTGTTCTGAGCAGGGGTAGCTAATTTTGAAGCACCTGGTCTAGGCCTCAAATCATACTTCTTTTGAGGATGAATTTGAAAAATTTCCTCCTCTTTCACCTCATCCTCGAACTGGCATGATACCAATGATATTCCATAATATTTTTGTGTTAGGTGAGTGGGATAAACATCAGCTTCATTGAACAGTACAAAAACATCTTCTACAACATCACTCTCCACATCAATTTTTTCAATTTTATGGTTCTAGAGAGGTACAACCCTTTGATCCTAAAAATTTATCCTCTCTCTCTACATGACTTGGGGAACATTATTTGGCCTTCTAAATTGGTTCGTGTTTATGTTTCCAACATACTAATATGGCCTATTTGGATGTTTGGTTTCCCATTTTATCTTGGCTATCTCTGATGTTAAATCTTTCAAGGTTCTGGTCATCTCTTATATCTTTGGATTATATTCTACTAAGATGGAAGAGGAAGGCAGTTGTTCCCTCTGTTTAGTTTTATCCCTATCTGATTTATTCTTCAATTTCTCAGATGCTAGGATATTGGATTCAACTTCAATATGTCCCTCTTGCATGGAAAAAAAAGTGGTGGGCCTTCTCTCCCTCAATAGAAGATATAATTCTACATCAAAATCATTTGCAAATGTGATCTTCATCGAGGCTTCAGTTGGCTTGATCTCATCAAGGATCTTGTTATACATTTTTTTGAACCTCTTTGTGAAATATGATATAGACTCCCCACTCTTCCTTCTTAATTCCCCAAACTTAGTTATGTAATACAAATAGTCTCTCCTATCCCCCCATTATTTTAGAAAATATTCATCCAATGCCTCAATTATTGTGATAAAACTAGGGGTCAAGCCACATAACCACTTCCTTACCTCCCCATCCAGACACTGCACAAACAACCACATCCGCACATCTACATTTTCAATGTTGAAGTTGTCTGCAAAACTACAAAATTCCACCAAATGCTCTACAATAGTTACTTCCCCTTCACCATTGTACCTTAAAAAATACTTCATGTAATCATCTTTGAGGAAGGAGTTCAATTTCTGGGGTAGCACCAAAGGTGCATACCTGGCTGAAGTCATGGAATCCATCGTATTGGAAGCCATGTTTGGGATAACTGGATTATGAGCATGAGGAGGAGTTGTGTGTGTGGTTGATGGAGGATCTAATGAAGTAGAGTTTGAGCCAGGGGATGTCTTAGGACTGATGACAAGGGAACTCTAAAAAATAATAGCCTTAGGATGCTTATTGTTATCAACAAAGGAAAAAATTTCAGCAGTGGCCTTGCCTTTGGATGACATGGGATATCTCTGACCATTGGTAGTCTTCCTTAATTATCTCTTTGAATCAGGTTTGGTTGTGTTACCATTATGATCAAGTTTGATTTTAGGAGTTTTATCAGGTCTCGAGATTTGATTCACTGGCTCCTTTCCTGGGAACCATACTTTTATCTTAATAAGTTTGCAATTAGTGGAGTCACCAGGTGAAAATGGAAGTCACCTTTGTGCCTGATATGTGTTCACCATCAAAGATAATGTTTGATTATTTTCATTCTCCCAAGGAAGCATATTTCATCACTTCGTTCCCCAACAATGGCACCAGAAGATGTTGGTCCTAAAGTCTGCACCTAACTGCTAAATGGAAGAGCTAGGCCACCTCAAGTTTGGAATGGTTGGTTTTTTGATAAGTCGGTTTTGTTTGATCAAAATCTGGACCAGGGGTCAAAATTTTGCTCAATTTTCAAAGTGATCGGAATGCGACAAAAATGGTGCCATTGCATCTGTCTCATCTTCTTGATTCCAACGGTATATTTACTTTATCAAATGGATGCCGTATGCAGAAGATATCGCGATCTGTTCGCCAAGCCAAACAGGCAAAAAATTTGATGTTGACTGTACCTGTCCGTACAGTCCGTACAGGACAGGTGGCAGGTTCATACAGGACATGTGGCAGGTCCATACAGGACACGTGGCGGCTCCAGGTGATGACATGTGTCAGGAAGATTTGGCTTTTTGGGCGTACGGTTGGACCAATTCGAAGGTGACACGTGTCACCACTGGAAGGGTGACATGTGGCAAAGGGTGACGTCAGCATCTTGCGTGTCGGATGATGTCAGCAGCATGCATGGCGCTGACATGGCATAGGTGACATGGCAGGTGATGTGGCATTCGTTTATTGGCTGACAGTTCGGCGAATGATGATGCGACACATGGCATGTTTTTGGCATATGGTAAGGTGCCACGTGGCCCAATCAGCAGCTGCCACATGGCACCTAGGTATTGGTTAAATGGGTTATGTGTAAAAGTTGTTATGGCTCATACTATATTTGAACCAGTGACCTTCCCCCACTATGTAACGCCTTCACGAGCCTCCACTAACCATTGCACCGTCGTTTGTTTCTTAACATATACGCGGGTGTTAATGTATTTAAGTTCAAATATTTGTATTTTGGGCGGGGGGTCGGGCCGGGGCTTAGCCCCGACCCGTGGTCATTGGCATTATAATATGACCATGTTATATAGTCACCAAATGAAAATGCGCGGGGTATGCTGTGTTAAACACCGGTTCTATTGTATATTGTGTGCTATATAACCCGACCATTACATATATATGTGTGCGGGGTTTTGAAACTTAACCCATAGTTTTGTATTCCGGTGGTTTATGCCATGCGTGGGGTTTTCTATGTAGCCCGTGGTTTCTATGTTACACCATATGCCCACGACCGGAGTGGAAGTTGGCACAGTTTTAAAACCGTTGGCCCTTTTTATTATAGCGCGAGGTCATATGACCATGTGACCTTGGCCTAGGCAGTTGGGGGTTGGAGGCACCCTAACTGTCCTACAGTTTGGACCATTTTTCAGAACCGCTCGGTGCTGGGTTTTAACGCGCATTTTGGAGCGTGTTCCTGGTTCATGCACACAGAGGTGCGTTCTGTAGAACCAGTTCCAGCAAAGCTTGAAGGAGGAAAATGGAGGAGGCCTAACTTCTTCATCGTTTGGCCGATTGGGGTGCCATAAAAGACCAGCTAGGGGTTTTTGGATGTGTTGGATCCATTGGTGCTGTTTTCAAGTCCTTTTGAGGACTTCTTCTGCAAGTTTTTCACCATTGAAGTTTCAGCAAGCTCCAGGGAGCTTGAAGCCCTCTTTGATGGAGGACATGGTTTGGTGAGCGTATGTCTATTTTCTGTGATTGAATAATCATTTTTGGCTAATTGATATTCTTTGAACACATTGGGACAGGCTTTAGAGGCTGTTGAAGAATTTTACAGGTGTTTTTTCCAAAGAGAAGCTCAGGGAAGCTTATGGCCACATGTAGAAGAGGTCATGCCCGGATGAGCCATGATCCGTTTTCAGAGTTCTATTAGTCATTTTT
>JZKD02S1332446.1:82386-98072 GCA_000966675.3 Picea glauca | reverse complement strand
TATATATATATATATATATAATTGTTTCTCAAGGACTTAACATTTTATCTCACTTTCCACAAGATAAAGAATCTAGCAGTGCTTGAACTTTTCGAGATGAACATATAAATTTTTCCATGCCTTGCGATTTCTTTGATAGTGCCTCACAAATAAATAACTCAATTAATGGGGGGGGGGGTGAGGTATTACACTTGGAACCCAATCACTCTTTGAGACTCAAAATGGCATTGGGAAAGGGATAAACAATTATGAATAACTCATGGCTCTCAAACTATTATTACTTAATGAAAAAGAAAAATATGTAACTTCCCTTCTTATTTTTGGTGATTCCATGCTTGTCATAAGCCTGATCAGAAAGACTCATCGATGTCACAACCTTCTTTTGTCTCGTTTGCTTGATGAAATATTCAAAATTATATCCACATTTGATTCCTTTTCTATTCGACATGTCTATATTCATCCTTCTTCTCGAAGCTCCCTCGACACTACCTATTTGAGAAAAAATAATTGAGATATTACCGGGGTTTGTTTTCGAAAGCATATCTTTTTAAGTATGATTTTGGACTAATTTTATATATTCTATAAGTCGGGTTATAGATATGCATCTAATATTTGGTATTTTCTTCACCTGAACCCTCTCAATTTGATTGTAATGTACCTCAATTTTTCCATAAAAAAAAATATATATATATATATATATTATGTGGTTATTAATTCCCAAATTACGTTTATATAATTGTTGGTAGAAGGAGGAGATCCTCATTTCTGTTATAAATATATGTGGTGTAAATATTAGTTTCTACTTACCACAAGATATTATAACTACACCATCTTAACTTACTTTGGGTAGGAATGATTATAAGGATAAGTCACCAAGGGTTCTAGTAATTCCCCTTTGCCTCCATTCTATTTACCTATATACGTATGTAGGTTTATATATAGTGTTTAGACTTAGGATTCATATTACATCTCAATCTTTAACACAAGATTTCTAGGTTCGCGCACAAGTCTACCTAATTAATTTGTCCTTGGGAAAAATATTTTGTTTCCATCTATATAGCCATGGGGTCGGTCTTAATAACATGTATCTAGTATAACTATAGAGTCCTGGTCATTTAATGGCTCTTAGAACCTATACATTGGTTTTAGTGATGTCCTAGTCCAAACACCAAAGGGATTCGACAAACGAGGACTCATGTTAATTCTCATTACCCCAGCTTTTATAAAATGCGTTTCAACGAAGACTTAACTTTGATCAAACTGCCAACTAAAGCTAATGTAGTGGATGTGAACAAGATTCAAACTCGTCGAGTCATGAAGGGGTCTATTCCCGACATTCTTTATGTGGAAGGGATGGTCCACTATCAGAAGTAGTTAAGGCTCTGTAACCACCATTAATGGTAGTCCTGCGAGCGCACGTTACGTTGTATTCACCTGGATTTTCATCCAACATGTCACATTGACTATGCCCTTATCACATGGCTAACCCGTCCTTCGTACTCTTCACATTTACTCTGAGAAATCAAGGCGTCGCTTAAGGTTTTAATGGGTTTACAGTTTTCATTGTTGGCTTTTGCGAAGAGGCTCTACGTATAATTTCTCAGCAACGAAGACTGTTTTCATGGAGTTCGTTTCACTGTTGTATCAGATGGCATGGTCTGGTTTCCCTAGTAAGTCTTTCCTTTAACATATTACTATGGTTGAATAGATAAGGTGGATCATTCGGAGAATCCTTATAGTGAAAGTTGTAGTCGTTCTATAACTATTGTTATGTTTCTTTCTTTTTGTTGAAACCTCCCTTTATTGTTACTTCTCTATAATACTTTATGAGTTATCCCCATTCCTGGAGAAGTGATTTCCTTTGAGGTTATCAGCATTCCTCCTCTGGTTTAGAGAGAATGCATTCATTTCTCTTTATCTATGTTTCAAGGTCTAGGGTTTCGTAAACTCTCTGTTATCATGGTTCCTTGCGGGCCCTCTATTATTTTAAGCTGAGGCCCAAAGCCGAATATTCGTGAGATTGCGTGAGAAGTTCTCTTTCAGGAAGAATAGTCCCACTCTATCATGAATAATGCGTTGTATAATTTCTTCCTTCCTTTGTAAAGTGGTGAGTCAACAAGTTCTCAGTGGTTCCTTCACATATGTTGTTTTTCTTCATGTCTAATCCACTATTGTTTCGTGTTGTTAAAAATGTCCCCTCTGCGACTTCCAAACAATCTATTAAAGATACCATACAATATGAATAAATTCATGTTGAGTTTACATATGTTATTGTCATTATCATGACTTACACTGATTGTGTTCAATAGAAAATTATCCCTATATCGATTGATGAATTTATGAGAAATACATCCGCTATAATTTGGTTCTGGAAGGTTTTAAACTCAACCAGTTATGTAGTCTCTATTCTGCATAAAAGTTTATATTATGTCTTCGCACAGTATGCTTTATACCGTTTGTAAGTTAAAGAAACCTAATGTTGTCGATTATTTCTTTTTTCGTGATTAAAAGGTTTTGGAGATCCAGTATCAATCACTAATTATGGGCCCTGTTGATGTGAGGGTACCCATCAGGGAATCGTTGGACCCTTCTCCCTTGGCCTAGTCGCCTATACAGCCAGGAGCATCAAGGAAAGAGGTTGAGACTACGTATAAGTTAAGTATCCTTATGAAATGATCTACTACTACATTTGTCATTTGTTGATGTTTTCATTTGCCTTTCTTTCATATAAATACTGATACATAATGATAAAACTTTGGAGAGTTTTCATTTGTGCAAAAATTTGAAAGGTTGCTTTCCTAACCTCGACGCAAAATGTATTCGAGTTCCTTTCGTAAACTCTTCAGGCGTTCACACAGTGAAAGCCCAATTTCAATATCACTTAATAATATGAAGAATAGTATTCGCTCAATTTACTGTAGTGGGTAGGAGGGGGAAAACTTCCAATTGTATTCTTGATTTTTCTGTGGAATTGGTTGATATTTGTAATTGTTTCTTTGAAGTTACGCTACAGGGCCCCTCCCTATCTATTTGAATTAATGTAATGACTGTTAGATAAATTTTAATGTGTATCTTCTCGCCATTCTAGTTTCTTCTTATTCTTAATTTAATTATCAAGGCTGTCATTTTATATTGCAAATTCAATACCTACAGTTTGTATAATCTGAATCTAGAGTTACGCACTGAATAGAAAATGAACTTATTCATTTATGAAGGTATATACCTCGAAATTCGAATCTGTTTGCACAGATATATATATATATATATATATATATATATATATATATATATATATATATATATATATATATATATATATATATATATATATATATATATATATATATATATGCATGTATATAAGATATATATATGTAAGAAAGACATATAAAAAAAACAAACGCTTACAGAAAACACACAATATATATATATACATACATATATCAACAAGTATTGATGATAAATTGTGAAACTATTAGAACTAGTCTATCACATACTTAAGTTCTCGAAATAGTATCTAGAATAAATCGATTAACACAAACAAAGCTTCTGGAAATAGGGATCTATGAACTAGTTTACTACTGTAATAAGAAATATTGTAGGTGGAAACCTATCAATGAATTGTGTTGGCAAACTTAAGAATTATCTATCTTACACAAGGTAAATGAAATCGAATAATGTAGCCATGTACAAACAACTATATGCTTACCAGTCTGCAAGAGAATGACTACAAAAATATATTAATTAAATTGAAATTTCTTTCATGTCCATGCTAAATCAACACAAATAGGAACTCTATGTATGTACATAATAAGAAGGAGGATATACGTTTGTATCCCACTGTAAGGAGGATACAGAGTCACAGTGCTTATAAAACACCGAAGTAAAGTAGAACAATATAGAATCTTCATTTAGCACAATGGACATTCATATGATATGATTATATATATATATATATATATATATATATATATATATATATATATAATTACCTCCCATTAATTTATAACTAATTGTGTCAGCAATTTAACATGATAGGGTAACTAAACTCAAATCAAGCTCAAAACGAAAGGTTAAAAATATGGGATGTTCGAAAGACATTTTTTAGGTTTTCTTCCGAAGGGAGACTACTAATAAAATAACCAGTCATATTAGATACATCGGATTCTAATAGAAATCTCAAATAAAATAATGGATTGGGGTTCTTACAACCACAATTATGATTCCTTTAGAATTTGATAACAGAATATCTCATATATACATAACTCATATAAAAAGATCTCATCAGCCAATAATTCATCATGACATGTAAATAGAGAAGGATAAAGTGGACATATCTGAATAAATTTTTTCGAATAACAAATGGAACAACCATGTTCCTCTCAACCTTAGAACAGGGCAGCCAAATCAATTGTCATGTTCACCCCCTAGCCTAACCATGAATCCATGAGGGATAACTTGGAGTTCCTCCTCAGCAATGTCTTCTTGTATCAGTATTCTTCTCCTTGCCTCACACTCAGCAAGTAGTGTTCATAACAGCAAGCAATCAATAATTCTTTTCCCCCAGCATACTAGGCAGCATCCTGCCTCCTCACATATGCTATATCCAAAAACAAAATGCCTAGGTCTTTTCCCCCTTGGGAATTTTTTCATCTTTCCAAATCCCTGATTTTCAGGGGCTGCCAATGGCCAAATTCCTAATTTTCCACTTGTAACAATCAACCCTGAGGTAGTTCTGACATGTTCCCCGCTCATGGAGTCATGATCAACTGATTTCAACATGGTTGTTCCATTTGTCCTCCTACAATAATTACAAAATATTGTGTTTCATACAAGTGTCATAGTCAAGTAGTTAGTTGGTTCAAATCAGATATCTTCCCAACAGTCATAATCATTAATTACAATTAACCAAATTCGAAATCCAGAATTACCATAAATGGAAGAAAAAAATTCCAATTTCGAATTTACCAAAAATGGAATAAATTTCCTAAGAAATTGCAAATTCAAAAATAATTTATTTTGGGGGATGTTACATCCTTTCCCCCTTCAATAAAACATTGTCCTCAATGTTCATTCCTTTCTTGGAACAGGATTGGATGATATTTCCACAAATCTCCCTCCAACTCCCAAGTGGCCTCCTCCGGGCTAAAGTGCTTCCATTGCACCTTTACCTGAGCAACAACTCTGTTCCGAAGTGTTATTTCTCTTCGGTCTAGAATACACAGGGGTTCCGCCTGGAACTCTCCTTCTGGTTCCACCTGCACCAAGTTCCAATCGATCATATGAGTAGGGTCATAAACATAATTCTTTAACAAAGAAACATGAAATACATTATGAATTTTCAAATTGGCTAGAAGTGAAAGTTGGTATGCTACGGGTCCAATTTGAGCTAGTATCTCGAAGGGCCCACAAAACCTGGGTGCCAACTTGGCATAGTTTCCTAACTTCATTGAAATTTTCCATGCTTTGAATTTTAAGTAAACATGGTCTCCCACTTTAAATTCCACGTGTCTTCTTTTCTGGTCCGCATAACTCTTATGTGTGTCCTGTGCCTCTTTTAAGTTTCGTTGTACTTTTCTTACCGTATTCTCCATTTCTTGGAGCATATTTGGTCCAACCATGAGTCTGTCAACTGGGTTATCCTGGCTAATTGGAGTCGTACACTTTTAGCCATACAGTACCTCAAAGGGGCTCAATTTAGTCGAAGTTTGGTACCCATTGTTGTATTCAAATTCTACCAAGTGCAGGTAGTCTTCCCACTTTCTTGGTTTTGTTCTTACGTACATGTGGAGCATATCCTCTACGATTTGGTTTGTTTGTTTAGTCTGTCCATCCGTCTGTGGATGATAACTCGTGATGAAATTCAAATTAGTATTTATCCCTGCAAACAATTCTTTCCAAAAAGCGGATGTAAATTTTACGTCTCTATCCGAAATCACCATTTTAGGAATACCATGCAGTCTAAAAATTTCTTTAATAAATATTTCAGCAATGTTAATAGCTTTAAAAGTAGACTTTACAGGAATAAAGTGTGCAGAATTACTAATTTTATCGATTACCACCATAATAGAATCATTTTGTTTCTGAGTTTTAGGCAAACCTGTAATAAAGTCCAGCGATATAGTCTCCCATTTCCATTCAGGTACTGGTAAGGGCTGTAATAGGCCGGCTAGATGCTAGTATTCAACTTTTACTTGCTGACAATATTGAAACTTAGCTAAATATTTTGTTTTTTCGCCTTTCATATTAGGCCAATAAAATAATTTTCTAAGTGTTTTTATCATTTTCTAGTATCCTGGACGACCAGAATATGGTTTCTTATGCACTTCATCCAACACTTTTAACTTTAATTCTACCGAATATGGTATGTATATTCTTTTTTTAAATCGTAGTAGGCTATTTTTATCGATACTCAGATCTGATTTGTTTGAATTCCCTCTAGTGTCCTGTAATTATTCCACTGTTTGAGTGTAGTTCTCATCATTATTACCTGCAGTCTTTATCCTTTGTTCAAGATCGCTTTCTGCTCTGCTAACATTTATTTCAAATAACCCATGAAATCTTTTGCTTAAAGCATCATCTACTTTATTTTCCATACCTTTGATATGTCTTGCCTCAAATTCAAATTCTTTCAAGAAGGTTAGCCACCTTGCTTGCCTTGCATTAAGGTCTGGTTGACTAAACAGAAATTTCACACCGTTGTTGTCCGTCAATAATAGAAATTTCCTGCCCATTATGTAGTGTCACCACATTTTTAAGGCGTGTATTACAACTTCCAATTCTAAGTCATGAGTGACATATTTTCACTCGTGTTCCTTTAGTTTCTGTGAATCATAGAAAATAGCATGCCCTTCTTGGGTTAGGACACCACCTAGTCCTTCTTTACTCGCATCTACACAGACGGTGAAGTCTTTGTCTGGATCTTCTACCTTTAAAATGGGTGTGGTTGTTATCAATTCCTTTAACTTATTAAAATTGTCTTGAAATTTCTGTGACCAGCTAAACTTGGTCCCTTTCTTTTGTAGCAATGTGATAAGGTAAGCAATTTTGGAAAACCCTTCTATAAATCTGCGGTAATATCCGGTGATTCCCATGAACGAATGGATGTTCACTACATCCTTCAGTACCGGCCATTCCATATTAGCCCTTATTTTCTCAGGATCGACTTCAATACCTTCTGCAGATATTACATGTCCTAGGTACTATATCTTTTTCTGATAAAAATCACACTTATCAAATTTAGCATACAATTTGTGTTTCCTTATAGATTTTTTTTTTTTTTTGTTAGTTTATCCGTGACATGTGGGACTAACCTGTGGCTAAGAAACCATGACTGAGGGGCATCTAAGCCGTCAAAATCACCCAGGGATCTCACCCGGCCTGAGCCACACCAACCCTTAACATGGATGGATTTTTTGTCCCCGCAGGTTTCGAACCGATGACTTTAACATCACGGAGCGCCTTAACAACACACTCTGTCACCGACTATCCTACACCTCGGGGACCATGTTTCCTTACAGTTTGCAGAACTATTCTTAAGTTTTCTTTGTGTTCTTCCTCTGTTTTAGAATATACCAGAATGTTGTCAATAAATACCAATATGAACTTGTCCAAATACTGACTGAAAATACTATTCATTAAACACATGAACGTGGTTGGCACGTTAGTGAGTCCAAAAGGTATAACTACAAATTTGTAATGTTCATATCTTGTTCGAAAAGTTGTTTTGCTTATGTCCTCATCTTTTATCCTAACTTGGTGATAACTGGATCGTAAATCCAACTTTGAAAAGATCTTTTCCCCACTTACTTGATCGAACAGATCATTTATCCTAGGTAACGGGTACTTGTTCTTAATAGTCATTTTTTTCAATTGTCTATAATTGATACATAGTCTTAGAGTACCATCTTTCTTTTTCACAAAGAGGACTTATGCTCCCCATGGTGAAACACTCGGTCTAATATACTCTTTGTCCAACAATTCCTGTAGCTGAATTTTTAGTTTTGTCAATTACGGAAAACTCATTCGGTAAGGTGCTTTAGAGATAGGGGATGAACTAGGTAGAAGGTCTATAGAAAAGTCTATTTCCCTTCTAGGGGGTAATTCAGGTATTTCATCAACAAACACGTCTCTGAATTCACGTAGAACAACAAAGTATTCCAAGTTGGGTTTATCTTTTTTTTTTCTAACAAGTTTGTTACTTGGATGGCGTAAACTTGACAACCCTTTCTCATGCATTTCTTGAGTTGCATTGATGATACTTGTCTAACTAATATTGTTTTTTGTATACCTTGGGTTGTTCTAGTGGTGTCATTTTCATCTTTATACTTAAGTGTCTTTGCATAACAATCTAGCACTGCTTTATGTCTTTCTAACCAATCCATTTCGATAATTACATCATAAGATCCTAGTGGCAGGATGTTAATATTTTTCTTTATGTTTGACCACCTAAACTGAACTCATAATCAGAAATAAAGTCAACCAGTTTCCTTTTAGTTCTTGTTGCTAGTTGTACTAGCCATGATTTTGCATGTCTCATTTTCTTAAGATTATTTGACTCTACTACACCAGGAGTGATATAACTTAACGTAGCTCAAGGATCAATTAAAAAATAAATTCGAGTGTTATTAATTTTACCTTCGATTTCCACCACAGAGAACTGGTGGTTAGCTTGCCGACCATCCATGACTACATTTATCCTATGAAAGTTTCTGACCACATCACCCACCATTGAGGCTTCCTGCAAATTATGAACAACAGTTATGTTTTCTGAATTTAAACGTGGAGAGTTCCTCCTTAGATGAGGTTCTCCACATTCCCAACATGTTAGTGGTTAACGGGGGTTGTTCCCAAACTTCTTTGTTCCCAGGTTCATCGGTTTACCGCTGCCTTGCGTATTTGGATTGTTGGAGTGAAAATATTTTCTTCGAAAACTTTTTGTTGTGTTCCGATAAGGAGTTGGTTGGTATCCCTTCTCTCACTGGTTCATTCGGTCTTGTTTCTTATCCTTCTAAGCTTTGGGAAACTCTTCCCGTTGTTTGTATTGGTCGTAACACATTCGTGCATTCCTGAATACTTCACTCAAGGACTTGGGGTTATCAAACTCAATTCTTTCCCTGTAAGACTATGATAAACAACTTAGGAACCGCTGGATTTTTACCTTGTCCTCCCAGATATAAGGTACGAACCTTAGTAGTTCCAAGAATTTTTTTATAAGATCCTCCATAGTCATCTAACCAAGTAGTATCTCATAAAATTCTTTGGTTTTCCTTTCATAGTAACTTTCAGATAGGTATTGTTTCTTGAAATATTTCTTAAAGTCTTCCCATTCCATCTGTTTCACTTTTAGGCCCTTGGCCAATTTCGGGTCTTGCCACCAAATGTTGGCTTTTCCTTTCATATTATAGATGGCCATCCTGACTTTCATTTTGTTGGAATAGTTGTATATCTGGAAATATGTCTTGATGTCCAGTAACTTCCTCTCCTATTCTGATTTCCCCATCAAATGTAGCGGGTTTGATTTTCTTAAATTCTCCCTCAAGATGATCTACCTGTTTCCTTTTTTGTATGGTTTTTAAATATCTTTAGCTGAAGGTGTACCTTCAGATGAATTGTCCCCTTTATTTGCTTCAGGACCAGAATTCTTAGAGGCCCTTTTACTGACCTCTTCTTCCTGGTCATCGTTCTTTGGTATTTTCTTTGTCACTATACTACGCAACAGGACTTCATTTATTTCCTGTTGCTTCTCCTGTGCCTTATTCAGTTTCTCATTGTCTTCTTTGAAAACCTACATCTCAACGATGAGATTCCTCATCGTTTCTAGAACTTCAGTAGGTGAGCCTCTGTCACTATTCTGTCTTGGGTCTTCAGGAGGTCTTTGTTCAGGATTCCCATCAAGTCTGATTTCTGCGTCATCCTGGGTTGTCATGATTAACATAAAATAGAAAAGGGTTTTTGTTTGTAACAGTAAAGGTTTATTAGTTTTACATAAATAGAAATATGTGCTAAGTAAATAAGGTGGCCCTATTCAAGGTCCAAGTTTTGTAACCTTTGCTCTGATCCCATATGTAATGTACCTCAATTTTGCCATAAAAATAATAATAATTATGTGGTCAATAATTCCCAAATTTCATTTATATAATTGTTGGTAGAAGGAGGAGATCCTCATTTCTGTTATAAATCTTTGTGGTGTAACTCTTAAGTTCTACTTACCACAAGATATTATAACTACACCATCTTAACTTACTTTGGGTAGGAATGATTATAAGGATAAGTCACCAAGGGTTCTAGTAATTCCCCTTTTCCTCCATTCTATTTACCTATATATGTATGTAGGTTTATATATAGTGTTTAGACTTAGGATTCATATTACAACTCAATCTTTAACATAAGATTTCTGAGTTCCCGCGCAAGTCTACCTAATTAATTTGTCCTTGGAAAAAATATTTTGTTTCCATCTATATAGCCAAGGGGTCAGGCTTAATAACATGTATCTAGTATAACTATAGATTCTCGGTCATTTAATGGCTCTTAGAACCTATACATTGGTTTTGGTGATGTCATAGTCCAAACACCAAAGGGATTCGACAAACGAGGACTCGTGTTAACTCTCGTTACCCCGACTTATCTAAAATACATTTCAACGAAGACTTAACTTTGATCGAACTGCTAACTAAAGATAATCTAGTGGATGTGAATGAGATTCAAACTCGTCGGGTCACGGAGGGGTCTATTCGCAACATTATTTATGTGGAAGGGATGGTCCACTATCAGAAGTAGTTAAGGCTCTGTAACCACCATTAATGGTAGTCCTACGAGCGCGCATTACATTGTATTCACCTAGATTTTCATCCGACGTGTCACATCGAATCTACCCTTATCACATGGCTAACCCGTCCTTCGTACTCTTCGCATTTACTCTGAGAAATCAAGGCGTCGCTTAGGGTTTTAATGGGTTGACAGTTTTCATTGTTGAGTTCTGCGAAGAGGCTCTGCGTATCATTTCTTCACAATGAAGACGGTTGTCATGGAGGTTGTTTAACCATTTTATCAAACGGCATGGTCTGGTTCCCCTAATAGGTCTTTCCTTTAACGTATTACTATGGTTTAATAGATAAGGTGGCTCATTCGAAAAATCATTATAATGAAAGTTGTAGTTGTTCTGTAATTACTATTATGTTTCTTTCTTTCTGTTGAAACCTCCCTTTTTCATTTTTTCTCTATACTACTTTCTGAGTTATCCCCATTCCTGGAGAAGTGATTTCCTTTGAAGTTATCGACATGACTCCTCAAGTTTAGAGAGAATGCATTCGTTTCTCTTTGTCTATTTTTTGAGGTCTAGGGTTTTGTAAACTCTCTGTTATCATGGTTCCTTATGAACCCTCTATTATTGTAAGCTGAGGCCCGAAGCTGAATATTCATGAGATTGTGCAAGAAGTTCTCTTTCGGGAATAATATTCCCATTGTGTCATGCATAATGCATTGTATAATTTCTTCCTTCCTTTGTAAAGGGGTGAGTTAGCAAGCTCTCACTGGTTCCTTCGCATATGTTGTTTTTCTTTATGTCTAATCCATTCTTGTCTGGTGTTGTTAAAAATGTTCCCTCTGTGACTTCCGAATAATTTATTAAAGATACCCTACAGTATGAATAAATTCATGTTGAGTTTACAGACGTTATTGTCATTATCGTGACTTACACTATTTGCGTTCAGTAGAAAATTATCCCTGTATCGATTGATGAATTTATGAGAAATACATCCTCTGTAATTTTGTTTAGGAAGTTTTTAAACTCAACCAATTAGGTGGTCTTTGTTCTGTGTAAAATTTTATATTATGTCTTCGCACAGTATGCGTTATATCGTTTGTATGTTAAAGAAACCTAATATTGTTTATTATTTCTTTTTTCGTGATTAAACGTTTTTGGAGATCTGGTATCAATCACTAATAATTGGCCCTGTTGATGTGAGGGTACCCATTAGGGAGTCGTTGGACCCTTCTCCCTTGGCCTGGTCTCCTATACAGCCAAGAGCATCAAAGAAAGAACCTGAGACTGCTTATAAGTTAAGTATCCTTCTGAATTCTTTGTTACTACATTTGTCATTCGTTTATGTTTTTGTTTTCCTTTCTTTCATATAAATACTAATACATAATGGTAAAAAATTTCAAAGTTTTCGTCTGTGGAAAAATTTGAAAGGTTGCGTTCCTAACCTCAGCGCAAAAGGTATTCGAGTTCCTTTCGTAAACTCTTTAGGTGTTCACATAGTGAAAGCACAATTTCAATCTCAGTTAATGATATGAAGAATAATATTCACTCGATTTAGTGTGGTGGTTGGAAGGGGGAAAACTCCCAATTGTATTCTTGATTTTTCTATGGAACTGGTTGATATTTGTAATGGTTCCTTTGAAGTTATGCTACACGGCCCATCCCTGTCTATTTGAATTAATGCAGTGACTGTTAGATAATTTTTTATTCGTATCTTCTCGCCATTCTAGTTTCTTCCTATTCTTAATTTAATTATCGAGCTTGTCATTTTATATTGCATATTCAATACCTACAGTTTATATAATCTAAATCTACAGTTACACACTGAATAGACAATGAACTTATTCATTTCTAAAGGTCTATACTTTGAAATTCAAATTTGTTTGCACACACATACACACACACACACACATATATATATAATCGTATCATATGAATGTCCATTGTGCTAAATGAAGCTTCTATATTGTTCTACTTTACTTCAGTTTTTTATAAGTATTGTGACTCTGTATCCTCCTTACAGTGGGATATGAATGTATATCCTCCTTCTTATTCTTTACATACATAGAGTTCCTATTTGTGTTGATTTAGCATGGACATGAAAGAAATTTCAATTTAATTAATATATTTATGTAGTCATTCTCCTGCAGACTGGTAAGTATATAGTTGTTTGTACATGCCTACATTATTCGATTTCATTTACCTTGTGTAAGATAGATAATTATTAAGTTTGCCAACACAATTTATTGATAGGTTTCCACATACAGTATTTCTTATTACAGTAGTAAATAAGTTCATAGATCCATATTTCTAGAAGCTTTGTTTGTGTTAATCGATTTATTCTAGATACTATTTATAGCACTTAAATATGTGATAGACTAGATCTAATCGTTTCACAATTTATCATCAATACATGTTGATATATATGTGTATATATACACACTGTAGGTTTTCTGAAATCATTTGAATTTTGCATATGACTTTCCTACATAATTGTATCTTATATACTTGCATATGTATAATTACCTACCATTAATTTATAACTAATCGTGGAAGCAGTTTAACATGATAGGGTAACTAAACTCAAATCAAAGTCAAAATGCATGGTTAAAAGTGTGGTATGTTCGAAAGACATTTTTCAGGTTTTCCTCCGAAGGGAGACTACTAATAAAATAAAGATCCATATTGGATACATTGGACTCTGACAGAAATCTCAAATAAAATAATGGATTGGGGTTCTTACAACCACAGTTGTGATTCCTTCAGAATTTGATAGCAAAACATCTCATATATACATAACTCATATAAAAACATCTCATCGGCCAATAATTCATTACGATATGTAAATAGAGAAGGAGAAAGTGAACATATCTGAATAAATTTTGCCGAATAAAAAATGTAACAACCACGCTCCTCCCAACCTTAGAACAGGGCAGCCAAATCACTTGTCATGTTCACCCCCTAGCCTGGCCATGAATCCATGAGGGCTAACTTGGAGTTCCTCCTTAGCAATGTCTTCTTGTATCAGTATTCTTCTCATTGCCTCACACTCAACAGGTAGTTTTCATAACAGCAATCAATCAATAATTATTTTCCCCCATCATACTAGGCAACGTCCTGCCTCCTCACATATGCTATATCCAAAAACAAAATGCCTAGGTCTTTTCCCCCTTGGGAATTTTCACAGCTTTCCAAATCCCTGATTTTCAGGGGCTGCCAATGGCCAAATTCTTGATTTGCCACTTGTAACAATCAGCCCTGAGGTATTTCCAACATGTTCCCCACTCATGGAGTTATGGTCAGCTGATTTCAACATGGCTATTCCATTTGTCCTCCTATAATAATTATAAAATATTTTTTTTCATACAAGTGTCACAGTCAAGTAGTTAATTAGGTCAAATCAGATCTTTGCCCAACAATCATAACCATTAATTACAATTAACCAAATTCTAAATTTGAAATTGCCATAAATGGCAAAAATATTCCAATTTTGAATTTACCAAAAAATGGAATAAATTTCTTAAGAAATTTTAAATTCAAAAATAATTTGTTTTTGGGGATGTTACATTGATCTCCTTGCCTAGCTGCAATTGTCTGCAACCTAGAAATAGTATATTTAGATGTAGTCCATGGTTGTCCTGCTTCCATATAGCAACTTACTTACTTACAAATTTTAGGGGAGCTCAAATGATCTCAGAGTGCCACAAGGGCATCTCGATTGGCGTTCTAATTTGATACATTTTATTAATATATCAACCAAAAAAAATATTCAATTAAAATATTTGGTATCTGATTTGTGAATTCATTAGTTGCAATTGTAGGCAACCTAAAAATATTATATTTAGATGTAGCGCATGATTGTCCTGCTTTCATATAGTAACTCACTTAGAAATCTTAAAGGAGCTGAGATGATCTCATAGTGCCACAGGGGCATATCACTTGTTCGTCTAATTTGATACATTTTATTGATATATCTGGAAAATAAAAAAAAAATTGTGATTCTGTCGTTAGATTAGATTTAACAAGTTAGATGACATCGACCCCAGAAGAGTGGACGCCTCTTAAAAATGCCAAAAGAATTATGGACTTCTCGTTGGTGTTTAATATCCTAATATTATAAGAGTATCTATACATAACAATATTAACAATATATCCCTCAGAGTATTCCACTCACATTCTCATTAACCAGATAACCAAGCTCATTGGATAGCACTCATAATCAAATTATTAAGTTAATTTCTGCTTAAATCATTCTTATTTATGAAATTTCATCAGAATCTTGTTAATATTATTATTTTGTTCAACTGAAATATTTGAATTCTAATGAACTAGAATCAAAGCCATCCCTAATCCTTTCTTGTGTCATCTAATGTACAAAACAAGTTTGCATTCAAAATTTCAAAGTCTACATCATGTTAAAATGTGTTTTAAAAGAATAATATTAATTAATCATTAACAACATGTTTTTTGGAAATATTTTTTTATTAATAATATGTTTTTTATTAGCAATATTTTTTTATTAGATGAAAACATAATAAAAAAAACTAAAGGAAAGATAGGCGTATGAGATGTTAAATAAATTGATTACATAGATGCACTTAACTAATTAAAAAAAAACTAAAGGAAAGATAGGCATATGATATCTTGCTAAATAAATGAAAAGAAAAAATTAAAGTGAAATAATACAATAATGTGAACTGTTATTTATCTATTTAAGAATATGCAAAGTCAATAATACAAGAATGTGATGTTGTTTATATATTTAAGAATATGCAAATTCAATAGACAGACAAGAAAAAATTGAACTGCCAAACATACAAGATTGTAACATTGCATATCTATTTAAGAATATATAATAGTAGACAACATGTTAAACCATGCAAAACTTATTTGAGAATATATGGTAGTAGAAAACACTTTAAAC
>JZKD02S1332446.1:67824-82336 GCA_000966675.3 Picea glauca | reverse complement strand
GGATTGCAAAGGGATATTTGTTTGCAAACTCGGGGAATCATTATATGGCCAAAGGTAACTAGGAAATAGTACAAGATGTTTGATTCCTTCATCGTGAGACAAGTTTCTTAAGAAGTACATGTACCCTTTTTATAAATATCCTATTTGGAAATATGGTTGAAAATAGTCAAAACAAGTCATCAAATTCTGGAATGTACTTTCAATGAAAAATTAAAAAAAATATGAAATGTACATGTGTCACTTCTTTAAAAACATCATAATGGTGTTCTATATTCGTTCATGATCGACTTTGGACATTTTCCATTTTCTAACTTTTTATTTTTATTTTTATTTTTATTATGGAACTTCTATTAACTTTATGCACGCTGCACATACCAAATGACTATATTGAAAACTTGTAACATATGATTGGTAGTCTTGAAAGTGAACATGAGTATCAGTTTGATGGGTTTCTTGAAAAAAATATATTTTCAATACAATGGATTCTCTTTCATATATAAAACTGTTACCATCAAAATCTTCTAACAGCCTCATCTTTTGTTATGTGCATCGCATCAAATAATATTTCACATTTTTAGTGTTGTCTACAGGTGAAGCCATGGAAAAAACATCTCCTACAAATAATTGGATATACTGGACAACAAATAGTTCGTGTTAGATTATCACATAAGTATATCTACAAGTTATTTGAAAAAATTTAAACATAAAAATTACATTCTCTAACAAGATCATAAACTCTATCACCATCAACTGACACTATAGTTTCATTTGATTCCATCTCCTTTGAGATTTCAAGTGGAATTTTTCTTTTACATTAAGTTTGGTATGTCTCCAAGCTTTAACATATCCTGCATTTTCGTTTTTGCAAATATCTATGGATTATGTGTCCTCTATGAAAATTGAACAAAAACAAGACTCATTTCTTCTATTAAACACAAACACATTTTGAAAAAGTTTTTTTTTAACTGAATGTATTTTTTGTCCCGGGTATTGTACTGGCGTCATATGAGATTGATATATTTACATCGTGGATTCCAACATACCAAAAAAACATGCGCAAGACAAGAACTTGTTAACTTGAAATCTCTCAAGAAAATGATTGAAGTTTGAATATAAATTTGAACACATTCAAAAAAAATATCATGTGTACATGTGTAACATTTATATATAGACACACCTACACACATCCATTGATGGATTATATTCATGGATTAGCGTCGTTTTGCACCATTCAACAACTTGTTCAATGGATTCAAATTGATCGGCATGAGGGTTCAGCTGATACCTTTGAAGTTCTCATTTTATACATGCCCCTGCACTATCGTGCTCTCATTTTCCATGACTAGTCTCAAATAAATTCCAACAATGTGGAATGTTTACTTTTTTATGAAGACGACCTAACCAATAGAATGATCGTGAATATTTGAACTGACCCGCACACCCATCTGACCCTATCCAATGTCGATCGAATCAGATTTCGCGTTCTTTAAATGAATCCTAAAATTTATCAAAACAATGTTGTACATAATGTGTGTCGTGTGCTCGATCATCACTTATATAAAAGTGATATTCTTTAATAAAATGTCGATTGTCATTGGTTCTTTCTATATTATCAAGACTCCCTTAAGCATGTCTATATAGAACGTGGACAAATATCGTGATTTGATCGAAATGATAATATTCGCTCTATATATCTTTTTGTGCAGTGAATGTGTAATTCTCTACAAAATCAACTACAAACAAAATTATCCCTAGTGGAAACACTTCACGGGAATGTTTGAATTGTAGATCTTGCCATCGATCTCTATATGAATGCTTGGTGTATTTATAGATTTCTTCCTCGAACTTCTTCAAAAAATCTATTACATAGATTTTATCTACCTTCAAATCAATCCTTTTGGAAATAACATTTGAAGAATGTG
This sequence comes from Picea glauca, assembly GCA_000966675.3. Taxonomy (NCBI): domain Eukaryota; kingdom Viridiplantae; phylum Streptophyta; class Pinopsida; order Pinales; family Pinaceae; genus Picea; species Picea glauca. Next base: position 80,414 of record JZKD02S1332446.1, on the reverse strand, counting down.
GAGCCGTGTTGTTGATATATTCATATCTCTTCCAATTGACTCTTATATTAAAAAATGATTGATCATTCATATCAATATGATACTTTGAATGAAAAAAACTTAGATTTCCATGTAACGATCACATTTCTTTCCACCAACACATGTTTTTTTTATATATAAATCATCATCTTCTCTTTCACATAGAATTTTAGATATAAAAACATGGAATGTGGAAGGAGGAGGTGAACCTGGCCATAAATTTTTACCAAAATACAAAAAAGTGTCGTAATACAACTCCAATTTCACATGATAACGAAAACAACAAGTGTCACAGACAGTGATGGGTCTAACAAATGATGTCTTTTGTTGCACAAATGTATTGATGGAAATTTTAACTTCTTTGTGCTCTTCTTTGAACTTATTGAACAACTTTAATTATGTCATTGGCAATATATGTTTTGGATGTTCTTCATATGGTTTTCATGTTATTCTTTGTCGCAACACATTCCTTGTATGTGGTGAAACATGAGATTCTTCCAACCAACAATTACGGACCAATTCTTTAACATTTTTTGCAAGTCTATCTTTGTAGGATTGTCTAGAAATAACTATACAACAAGCCAATTCATCATTTACATCTATTTGCAATCAAAATTTTCTATGTTTGTGAAATGGTTTTCTAGATGTTCCCATCATTTTTGTCATGTGTAGTGTCAAACGATCTTTTATATTGCTAGATGAAACAGTTTTTGTTTGTATCGCTCTACGTGCAACACGAACATCTTCTTTTCGAGATTTTCCAAAATTTTTTAATACACTAGTTATATTGTTAAAAACATTATGTTTCACCTTTGTATCCTTTGTTGACTTTTGAATACCCAATAATGATTTAGCTTCTTTTAACTTTCTTGACTTCATTAGACAAAGTAAAAGTTGAGCTTGTACGGTTACTGATTCATATTTGAAAAAAGCATTGTACATATTCTTAGTTTGATATCTTATATAATGCTTAGCTTTTTTCTTTCCAAATTTGTTAGTATCAACATTTTCGAATATTTCATCATTAATGTTGATAGGTTCTGCATATTTCAAGTTAAAATTTATATTAAAAAACATAACCCGAACACAAATTCACTAAACTATATATACTTGAGTGTTCATCTTGTATTATCAAAATTTATGTACATACCTATAGGTGATTCATCTTCTGCTTCAATTTCGGTTTCAATGTATTCTGCTTCAATTTTGGTTTCAACATCTTCTTCGACATTATGAGACAAATCTATTTATGTTTTTTGAAAAACATCAAATTGTAATTACAATCAATTATATTATTTACAATATTTTAAATTTGAATTCTATACTTTGAATTTTGTACTTTCTGAATACAGTCTCAATGTGTGCCATGTGCTCGATCATCATATGTGCATGCATACCTCGTTGAACTTCTTATTGTTGAAAATATCTATTGACATTATCATAGTTTCTTTCTTCAATATTTTCACGTTCTTGTTTCTTTCTCCAATAAATCTCTTTCATTTGTTTGATTTGGTGAGTATCATCTCGAGTGCGATCAAATTTTCTCTTGCACAAACTTTTGTTTCCCGTGACTTTTATAGTTATCTCTAAAAGATATGTTCAACAAAGACTTCACCTTGAAAAAATGTTCAACATTTATCTTTCAACATATAAATTGTTATTCCAATAAAAACTTGAACAAATATTAATTACCTTATTCAAAAAAAACCAAAAAATGATTCGAAACTTTGTTTAGGTGCTCTAGAAAACCATCATGTATCGATATCGATCCTCCAGTTAATCCTATGGAACAAAGGGAATAAATAAAGAAAGAAAAGAATATAACTGCCATAAGTAATAGAAATGCTTTGAAATCCCTATCCCCGAGCTCATATATGTCTGTCCATCCGATGAATTGTGTTAAATGTGTTCGGTCGAAAGCCTATTTATACAATTTGACACGAAATGAAACGATTGGACGTGTCTTTTCATTTTTTATGACCAACGAAATTCATTCAACAGGCTTTCAACCGAAAGAATTTTTTTTCGGCCAAAAACCTTGGAAACCATTCAATTTTCATGGTTTCCGTTAGAATTTAGCCTTTCGACTGAAATAATATTTTTTCGGCCAAAATATTATTTCAGTCGAAAACATGAAATTGGGACTGAAAACAAAAACCAGAGAATTGTCCTAAGCTTACCTAAACTTCGAAGGTTGCGGACTCCTGCAAATACTGAGAATTTGGTTTCGAAAATGACACCATCATTTCCAAAATTGAATCTACTTTCAATTCCTAGAATTTGTTTTCATTTTCTTTATTTTTATCTAATTTTATTTAATTTTATTAAAAAATGACTCCATAAAAAATTTAGAAAAAAATATATTCATAATCCTTAAACTGTTATTTTCAAAAGGGTATATTTAGATTTTAGTTTTAAGTAAAAATTAAGATAGATACAAGGTGTAAAAAAACATGAATCTGCAACGTTTTCAGCTTGGTCAACTTCAAAAAATTCTAGAAATTATAATATTCATCCGTTAGATTCAAAATTATAGTCATAATAAAATAGAGTCTATGTAGATTATTGCAGTATATTTTGTTTCTTAAAAACATAAGTTTAATAATAGACACATTGTTGTAGGAAAAAGTTACTCATTATCATTCCTTTCATGTTTAAGGAACATACTGTTAAATAATTGTCAATTTGACATATCAAATCCAAATAAAAAAATAATTGAAAAATAGTCATTGAAAAGCTAACAAAATTCTTTACAAGTTTTGTTTTTACTATAAAGTGAAATTCTAAATAAAAAAATACTTTTGTATGATGAAAGTTGAAAAACTTGTAAAAAATACAATTTTTGTTCTCATAAAATAAGCAAAAGTGTAACTCATCTTAATGATTTCACCCCTAAATTAATAATATTGAACTTATAGTATAATTAATAATATTAAAATATAACAAACAAAGGAGTACAATAAATATAAAGAGACCAAAAACATAAAGTGATAAACACCAAACACCATAAAGAAAAAGAAAAATGGATAGTATAATTAATAATATTAAAATATAAAAAACAAAGGAATACCATAAATATAAAGAGAGACAAAAACATAAAATAATAAACACCATAAAGAAAAAGGTTTAATATTAATAAAGAAAGACAAGTTACAAGAAATCAATCAAGACCATAAAGACAAAAAAGAGATTAAAATTATAACCACTAAAATAATAATAAAAGAAGAAATAAGGAATAGAAATAAGGAAAAATAATAATTAGAAAATAAGATAAGAGATAGATCATTAAGATAAGAGAAAAAACCAGAACTAAAGCTAATTAAGAAAACACCCAAAAAGGCACAAAGTACACATAGGCAGAGTGGACCAAAAAGTCAACCAACATAATGATCTAACTAAACAATCAATTAAAAATATTAAAACAAGAATAAATAACTCACCAAATGAACAAACTAAAAGATTTATCAAGAACTATGCCTAAACACAAACACATAGAGGGATAGAGATGAGCAAGGGACAACCTCTTTTATTTACCTAGTTCTCCAAAGGTGGATAAGAGGGAACCAAATCTCACTACTTTCCAAACTCTGGTCTCTTTTGGTGTGTTTTATAATTGTAATACTTAAAATAATGGGGGCATTAATAGATAAAAGTATATATTATGCAAGGATTTTGATGTCTTCTAGGCATACTTGATGCTTGGTAGATATGGAGTTCTCTATAAGTGTTGAGGCATGCGTGCACTCATACCTTTTCCACAGGAGCATTCAACCTTGTAGACCCTTTTGATTGTCAAAAGTGTCTTTCACGGATCTCATTTTCTACTTGATAGTTTCAATTGGATTGAAAGAGGCCTCGACTTATTTTCTTTTCAACACCTTGGGGGACCCCTTGAATGTAAGGTAAATAAGATATCTGATCGTAGTTATGGTTGTTAATGGGTTGATGTTTGCTTCTTTCCCTCACCATGGCTCTTCTCATGGCATTCTTTATGTCCTTATTTTTGTATCCTATGCTTATGAAAATTTTCATGCTTGAGGTGTTCATCATTAAAAATTATGATATCCTTGGAAACCAAGGTGCTAAGAATGCCAATATTTTGAGAGGGGTAGTGATGGTATTCTGCATGAAGATAATTCTTTGTGTGGGTCTTTTTCCTATAAACTTCATGGCCTAGGTACCCATATTGTTTCCTAATGATCAAAACATCCAAAAAGGGAATGTTACCATTCTCCTTTAACTTCATGGTGAACTTAATGTCTTCATAGAGACCAATAAGGTGTTCAAAGAATTTTTTGAGTTCTTCTTTCCCATAGGGACATATCATGTTAGTGCCATCAACATATCTCTCCCATCTTGTTGGCTTCAAGGGGTTCGCATCAAGAGATAGCCTTTCAAAATTTTCCATGAAGAGGTTATATACTATGGGGCATAGAGGAGACCCCATTGTTACACCACGTCTTTGCTTGTAAAAATTCTCCTTGAAAACTAAAAAATGTTGATCTAAGATAAATTTTTGCTAGCCTAGTTGTTTCAAGTCGCTGACCTCCTTGACAACCTATACAACCTCATTAATGGGTATTTTGGTGAAGAGGAAAACTACATAAAAACTGAAAAGATATCATCTAGACCTATTCTCTTATTCTTGATAGTACTTACAAAGTCTTTGGAGTCTTTAATGAAAGAATCTAAATGGCCAATTAGGGGACCTAGAATCTTTCAAATTTAGCTAGTTCATAAGTTGGGGAACCAATTATGTTGACAATCGATATGAGTGGAATGATATATTTATGTATTTTGAGTAGGTCATAAATCTTTGGTTTTATTTGGTTTTATTTCAGAACTTGAAAACAATAATTTTTTAATTCTGTCATCAATACTAAACCTTTTATAACCTTTCTAGCTTTTATTAATCTAGATATTAAGTTTTTAGTTAGCTTCTTATAGATGCAGCTTTGAGTGAGGTGTTTTGTCATCAATACTAGAACTTTTTATAACCTTTCTAACTTCTTTTATTATTCTAGATATTAGGTTTTTAGTTAGCTTCTTATAGCTGGAGTTTTGAGTAAGGCGCTTGATCATTTTTTTTTAATTATAATCATCATTGTTCATAATTATATAGCAAGCCTCTATCTATCTTTAGGGTCACTAATTTAGTGTTTCTTTTGAAGTTCTTGATATTAGGTTTTTAGTTAGCGTCTTATAGGTTTCTATTGTAATCATCATGGTTCATAGCCCCCGATCACTAGTTCAGTGTTTCTTTTGAGCTTCTTGAGCACTAGATGTTCTTCCTTATTGATATTACTCTACTTTTGAAGGCTTTGCTCTTCTCAAGATTACCATGCAATCCTGTCTAACACTCTCTTTAACTAACACTCGCTTTCTCTTTGTTTTTCTCTTCTCAAGATTACCATGCAATCATGTCTAACACTCTCTTTCTCTATCTTTTAGCACTAGATGTTCTTCCTTATTGATATTAATCTACTCTTTGGAGGCTTTGATCTTCTCAAGATTACCATGCAATACTGTCTAACACTCTCTTTGTCTTCATTAACAAGTGATTGGATGCTATAATCGATGTTGCATATAATGCTATCGACCAGGACAAATCTAGGGGCTAGCGTAAATTTAAAAAACCTTTTCTTCGCACAGTCAATTCCCCCTACTCCATAATGTGGGAAGAAAGGTTGACCAATTTCTTTGCGTCCTTGTTATCCTCATTCATGTTATTATGAATGAGTAATCAATTGAGACTCCTCTCCTGTCTATCGCATGATGTATGGCCTTCCTTATCAACTTTCGAGGCAGTGATGGAGTCGATCATTCGCCAAAGTGTGGTCCATCGTTCGTGTTGGAAACGTAATCCGTTAGGGTTACGTACTTCACAGAATACAAAGAATCAAGTGATAGTGTAATCGTCATCCGGAGTTCCAAAAACCTTGGAACATGAATCCAACCGCGTCATTTACATGTTGCTAAATGTACTACACGCTTATCTAATTTCGTGGAACATGAATCCAACGATCATTTACATGTTGATAAATGTAGTACACGCTCATCTATTATCTAATTTCGTGTGTTTAATAATGACAATAATGATATCAGAGCTCATAGTTTTTAGGCCTGAACTAGTTGTCCATAACAGGTAAGAACTATCCCTCTACTATCATCAACAAAATTCGCGCCCATATGCATTAATCTATGCCTATGTGCATTAAGATTCATTCTGCCACTGTAGAACGCCTCAGAAATCATAATCTCAGTCCTACTAAGACCAATGGCATTCTTTATCAGTCCATGGACGTTATATTTTCTCTCACACGCGTAGATACACTAAGAAACCTAACCCTAATCTATCGTTTATTCTTCCTCTGTTGCTCAGACTTGTCTGTCTGTTTGGATTTGTCAGATCTGTGTTGTTGTTGACTGAATGTATAGATTCTTGTAAAATGCAGGTGAATTTCATTGATCCATTCGTGGATATCCAAAATTGCCTGTTGCAAATATGACCTTGTACACGCTCCCGTAACGACCTTTGCCTAGAAGCCTCATGAAACCCTTCAGTCAACCATCTCTGGTAATCTCTGTGTGAATGCGTGAAACTCTTCAGCCACCTCTCCTCTCTACCTGCATGACACCTCTTGCGCTGCCCTCTCGCACGCTAAGTGAGCTCTCTACCTCAACTTCTCAACGGAAGAAGAAACAGAATCTATGAACGCATTCATTGGCTTTGCAAGAAGCATTGAAGGCATATCTCGTTGGTCTCTTCGGGAAAACAAACCTGTGCGCGAGTCAATTCCACAATGCTTTAGATCGGCGGTCGTTTATGTCCAACAGTGGTATATCCGCCATTCTTCCGGAGATTAGAAGTTCCGAGCGGAGCTATAGCGGAGAGTCGAGACCACCAGAGATCGTCTGGTCGCGGGAAGAGCATGCATGGTCGTGAGTACGAGTTTTGCGAGCGGTCTCACGCCCCCGTTGACCTGCTGATAGGCAATTTTTTTTAATCCCAATTGAAGATGGAGATCCTGGGTATCGACGCACGGACTTACTGCTCTCTTATGGTATCTTAACTCAACTCCGTTCGCTGCACTAGTATCACACGTCTACTCTCTCACAGTATCACACGTCTGCTCTTTCACAGCCTGTCTAAACAACATTCTGCCTAATCAATCACTTCCTCCTGGCTGCTCAAGATTTATTTTCATCAGAATCGCCCGGAGAAACCAAGGGTCGATGTCTTGGCAAGGTCTACAACAGGTTTGGGAATACGTTTCGTTTTTACGAAATTCTTTCTTAGGAAGAACACCCCTTATCTCCAATACTTGATCGCCCTCTTCCCCTTGAATCTTAATGTACTTCTTTGTCAGACCGGGAATGTTACGCTTGAGGATATGAGCCATTGGAGGTCTCTCCAGTCGACTTGAATGTGGGTATTCTCCATCGTATTTCCGGTTAGAGGCCAACAAATCCATGAAATTAGAGAAATCCAACTTATCCTAAAGGTCTTAGCAATCGCCCTCCGACTTCCAAGTAATGGTGCCTCCACACAGATTCAAACGCAATGATAGACCTTGATTCTTAATCAATGAAAATAAATGAATGCCAACTAATTTGTGGGTAAGAATACATGCGAGTAACAAGCAACCTCTCATGTCAATCGGTGCGGCCCTCTTCGTTGACAATGGAGCGATCATCTTTCATTGAAGCTATTGCACATACATGCTCATTGTTCCAGTCACAACTCATACAAAGCTTCATCCCATGGTTTAATTCTGGTTGGTGCGTGTAAACAGTTTTGCTGCACTCTTAAGCTCACGCTATGCTAAGCTCACGCTATGCTTTCACTTCTCCTTTGGAGGATTATTGAGGCGTTGTAAACCGTTGCACATCCATCTCACAACTTCTAAAAAGGTGAGCCAGCGTGTCTTTCAAGTATGAAATAACAAAAGATGCTCGATTCCACATCGTTGTTCTTTCCTTGTCATGAGTAATCATTGCGTTGAGTATAGTAGAAGGATAGCAGAGAAAACTATACAGAATACTAATCCCCACCCTTTTTTTGGCATGAGACTGGTACCAGTACTTCATCAACTAGGCTGTAGTGAAGACTTTTATCAAGGCTTCACTTTGATAAGCCTTGTAAGTTTACTATTAAGCTAGTGAAATCAAGATAGAATTAATTGTATTGAAATCAAGATAGAATTAATTGTAAATGGGTGCATTTTTTTTTGTTGAAGCTGACACTTTTAGTTGTTGAGTTTGAATTGTCTAATTTTGTCTTTAAAATGTATCTAGGAACTATTAGAGTTATTGAACACTTTAATTTTCTCTTATGTGGACAATACAATCATAACTGACAAAACAACTCTGCAATATATTGTAACATGATTGCAAGTTTTGCAAGCCAAAGCATCATTGTTGCAAACTCAGACACTTCTTCATGATGCACTTGAGTGAAATAATCTTCGAGAACATTTGGTCCTCAGCACAACAACAGCTCAGTGCGACGGCCCAGATTATAGTATCGGATATGAAAAGGAAGTGACTTTTCATAATCCAAATTATATCAAGCAAATTGAGTTCAAGAGTGTTGGAGTGGTGCAAGAAAGTTCATATTCACTTGCTCCAGGAGTAGATTTCGAAATGCCAACATTGTCAGCGATTTGACCACATGGAAGATTAGTGCTTCTATTTCCATCCTTGTGAGCATTTTGGAAAGCACAATCATCCTTCAAATAGATGTTCTAACAAAGAGAAATATGCAAGAGTAAATAACCACTATGGGTGGATGAGTTCTTGGCGATGGTCATCAATAGTCAAGAATATATATCAGTCATACCAACGAGTCCATTCTCGAGTATGGAAGCATCTTGCAGTGAAAGGATTTGCATCTTCTCACCTTGTCCCTTACAGGAGAGAAAAACATCAACAATTGACAATAAAGCTTCAAGTCTCGAAGTCTTATAGCCAAGCAACAACAAACAAGCATGAAAAGTGAGTTTGATTGGTTTGTGGTTTTCCTTAAACCACCACTTAGTAGAAGGCATACAACTTTTGCTAGACAACAATTTGTGGTTTGCCTTAAACCTCCACTTGGTAGAAGACATTCAACTTATGTTTATGGTCATCTTTAAACCAATATTCAAGAGAATTTCCAATTAGCATAAGATATGAGCTTCCAACTTCTAGCTAACTTAGGAAATGTTTCAACGATTGAGCCTAGAGCCGAGTTCCATAGTTTGGGCTCATCCTTAAACCACCAGATTGGTTTGTGGTCTTCTTTAAACTACCATCGCCATGTAGTAGAAGACATCATCTTATGCTAACCATTCAGTTTGTGGTCATCCCAAAACCACCAGATTCACCGAATTCAAAGAGCACATTCGGCCATTGGTAGTTGCACACTTCCATATTTCAGTTTCCCACTTCCAAACTTCATCTCTCTTCTTGGACTCATATACACCCCTTTGGATTAAGGGGTAATGTTGAAAATGTAATCCGTTATGGTTAAGAATTTAAAATAATACGAAGAGTCAAGTGATAGTGTAATAGTCATCCAGAATCTAAGAGACCTTGGAAGATGAATCCAACTGTCATTTACATGTATTTATATCTATATCATATTAATGATAAATGTACTACAATCTTATCTAATTTTGAATGTCGAACAGTTCCAACTAGCTTTAGGTGCAGGTGGAATGCACTACAAGAAAGATGATCATGAGCCTATCTAGTTCTCTTAATTTCACCATGCACAAGGGCCACTTCAAGCTTGTCAAATGGAAAATTCCAGTGATTCCTCATATGGTGGTTTACCGATGCAAAATTAGGTAAAACTTGGTTGTGGCTACATTTCTTTAGAAAATTGAGGTATGCTACTCTCCTTTGAAGTTTTAGAACTCAATTCATCAAAATTAGACCTATCCATAAAATGGGCCCTACAATCCAATATCTCCAATTTTTCCACCTAGAAAATACTCAAGTATATGACAAATTATATAGTGATCCATTTCAGATCAAGATTGATATTAAGGGCTAGTATATTAGATTCCCATGGAAGAGTTAAAGGTTATGTTGGTATTATTTGTTGTGTGTTGTCATTGATGGCATCATGAATCAAACATATACATCATATACAGTAATCAGAGAAAACTCAAGTATATGACAAATTATATAGTGATCCATTTCAGATCAAGATTGATATTAAGGGCTAGTATATTAGATTCCCATAGAAGAGTTAAAGGTTATGTTGGTATTATTTGTTGTGTGTTGTCATTGATGGCATCATGAGTCAAACATATACAGCATATATAGTAATCAGAGAAAAGGGAAGATCACCTTGGGGCATAAGCAATTCGTGATCATTGTTGATCACAATTAGATCAATAGTGATCCTATGTTCCTAAAGCTTAGGAAAAGTAGCGTGCAGAGAATCCACGTACAAAAGGAGTAATGAAGCACAAGGAATTAAGAGCTCAGGGGGGTTAACGAATAAATATTAGTGCTTAAAAGAATGCACAAACAATTATTAAAAGCTCAAGATAAATAGCGATGAATAGATTAGAAAGAAGAGCATTGAAAACCATGAGGAAACTCTGTTACAGTCAGTCGAAATATCAAACGTTGATCGAAACCAAGTGGAAGGATAGAGTAAGTTTCAGAACTTCGCCACTTTGCCACTTCGGCGATTACTGGAGACAAGATAGAATCCATGAAATCCCGAAGTCACGAAATAAATGCCAACTATCGATCAAGACGGAGCTTTGGATGAGTTCTCAATCGTTAGATCAATATTTAATTTAAAATTAAATGTTGACCATCGATATAGAATGGAAATTTTGAACCATTAGATCATACTAAAGAAAAAAAGGTGGTCAACTTCAGCGTTGACCACTCTAGAGGTAGGAAGTTCAGAAAAACCAAAAATACCCAAAGGTTAGAACCCCAAAGTCCTGAAGTGAATGAGGGCCATCAGATCTAGGAAATGCATGGTAACCGTTAGATGAGGATAGGCGGGTCCAATGGTGGTAAAACTCTGGCACTGACCACTCCGGCGAAAACAATTTTGAATCATGTAGGAATACTTGAAGGCCGAAGGCCGAAAACCCGAAGTCACGAATTCTCATTAACCGGTGGATCAAAAGAATAGTTGGGAAATCCCTCTAACCATTGATCAACTTAAATTGGAAGGATAGGATAAGCGGGGCCAAAGGAACGAAGTCCCAGAGTAAACAAATGTTGTTGGATCATGACAAGGAAAGATCAAACGGTGGAAAAACATATTTGACACTTCGGCGATGATTGAAGGTTGATATAAAAGTGAAAAACTCCTAGAGCCATAAAGTACCAAAACCATGAAGTACAAATCCATGATCAAGGAGGGAGACATGTAGTAAAAGACAAATATGACATGTGGCCCAATCACATGGTGACAAGTGTTAAGGTCTAGTTGGCACTTTAGGTATACGAAAGTCACGAATCTAGGTGAAACATGGCAACCGCTTAGCCAGTGGCACGTCAACAGTGACGTCAACAAGCCACGTCACTCTCGGATTACAATCTTCAAGGATATCTCGCTTCTCCTACCAGCAAACATGTTTGAAGTGCCGAAGGCCAAAGTCGCAAATTAATGTTGGTCATTGATCTAAGATCCACTGGAATATCCCTTGATCTTCCAATCAAAGTACAATGGAAGGATAGTGTAACACCAATGGTAAGCAGTCATAGTGCTCCATGACCTATTCGGTAGGTAAACACCTCCAGATAAATTGAACTACTTCATATTTCTAGTAACCGGAGTCCCGGAGTCGCGAATCTCCAAAATTCCAGAGTAGATGACAATCGTCCACCTCAACTGAAGATTAAATCAGAGTCGTCGATCATGTAATAAGAAAATTTCAATGAATGTGTAAGGATTAGAACAGACCGTCAATATGAGAAATTCAGGAGTATTGTTAGCCATTGGCTTAGCCAGCATGAGATGTAACCACTCCGGAAGATTACAAGTATTGCAAAGGCCATAATCCTGAAGGCCAAAGTATCGGAGAACCTGGCTCCAGCACCGGTCACGTGATAAGGTAAAGAAGAAATAAGGAGAGTAAAGGGGATAGAAGTAAATATTCCCTTGGACATTTGAATACGGTCTCATGTAGAAGAATAAGAGCGGAAGGCGAAAAACGCTAACATAACAACATTTGAAATAGCTAAGCCTATGGTTTTGAGCTCGTGGTCACAAACGGAAATGGGTTGAAGAAAGCGCCTTTGCAGAATTTGATTTCTATGAATATTTATGGGATGGTGAAGTAATTTGACGAGATTAACACCATAACAGTACAGAGAGCTAGTAAAAGCTCAAATATGATCTGTTGAAGAACTAGGGATGCAACAGAAGCATGGGAACGTTATAAGGAGTCGATCCATACTTGTGATCAACTCATGTGGATGAAATTCGAGTCAAGATTAATATTCTAATTAATTGAGAAACTTACACGATAAATTAATGAATTAAAGGAGAATATTATCTATGTTAAATTAAATGAAGAGATGCAATGGCTCGTGTCAAAATACAA
>JZKD02S1332446.1:37144-48435 GCA_000966675.3 Picea glauca | reverse complement strand
CAAAGCACTAGCCTAGCTAAATGTTGGTGTAAAAGAGCCCTAGAAAAGAGTTACTAGATCAATTTTAATATTACGTAATGTTTTTACAGGCTCTTGTTTACTCAAAGGTAACAGATATGAAACTCATGATGTGTGACTCTGACCCAAATAATGCAAGGATATGATGAAATATAATCCTTTTCATTCGATGAATCCTAGTTATGGGAGAGAGAGAACAATTTCTGAATCAATCTCAAGACTACAATGCAAATGCAAAATTCAATTTCCTTTTAGATGCCAATGCAAACAATCATGTATCAATGAGCAAGTTCCATATGTTTTTTTCAAAACTTCAATACTCTTAAAACTTTGATTTTCAATGTTCTCGCAAAAGGCAAAAACAAAACTTGAAATAAAACATGCGGTTCACTTTCCAAGAAGAACTCTGAATAATGAGAAAAGAAAACCAAATTATAAAGACTCAAACAAACAACCCAATCCAATACTTTCAATGAAAGAAAAAACAAAAGAAAACCAAGGAGCTTCTCAATATAAATGAAAAAGTTTGTCCTTTCGAACCAACAAGTACAAGAGAAACACCAAACACTCAACTCTCAACCAATCCCTAGGTCTCAGCCAGTCAGATACACTCAACTCAGAAGTCAGAGAGAATGAAAATACCAACAAGAGCTAAGAAATGAAAGTCAAGCTTCAAAGGCTAGAAAAAACCTAGAAAACCCAGATCAGTTCCAGCAAGCCAACAATAGCAAAAGATATGTAAGTCATTGATCCAGTAAGACAAAAAGGTGTAAATCAACATATATGAGCAATTGATAGAGTCAAAACTTGAATTCAAAAATTTCAAAAAATATGTTCGCAGGCCAGTGTGGAACACAGTGCGAGAAACTAGTGTTCTCGCAGGCCACTTCAATGCAACATGCGAACTGTTCGCACTGAAATATATATGCAGAGTGCGAACTTCCAAGGTTCTCACAAGCTGTCAATGGACACAGTGCGAGAATCACTGAAACTAATGAAAATTTTGAAAGAGCAAACAAAATTCCAACTGGCTTATAGACCCAGAAGGTCTCTTAGGGTATCCTGAGGACTCAGAGACTGACAAATCAAAAGAAAAATGAAAACAGAGAAAATGGCCACAGAAAATGCAAAAACCATGAAGAAAAAAGGGATATTTCCCCAATGGAGTCGCCAATTTTGTTATAGGATAAATTCATGAGTGCGGACACAAACCGATCTCCCTAGATCCACCTGGTATCTAGAACAAAACAGGACAGAATAATACACTTTCCCTAGATCTAGCCTATTGAATGAACTAAGAGATAAGGGTTATGGACATACCTTATGAACGCTTTCCTTAGATCTTTGTTGTTCCAAGCTTCGCTCCAATGCTCTCGTCCCATCCAGATCACAACAAAACGAACCAATCAAAGTAAAGGAAGATTAAGATATTCAATGACTAGTCTATACATATGATCAAGGAATTATGTAATAAAGTGACATCATCTTTATGGGAAAGGGACATATTGATGTATTGAATTAATTGAAAGTGAAACTTACAACCTGAGCCTTAATTTCATAGGTCTCCTTTCGATGGCTCCTGGCTCTGACACACACACTTTCTCATGCATGAAGAAATCAACCACTTGTGATGACCTTGTTGTTATCTCTAGCTGTTGTAGCATCAGTCCTCCATACAGTCTTGCACTAATTCTCTGATCAATCTCTTGCTAACTTGCTGCTTGCTCAACTTCTTATTAACCCTTTCCATGAGCAATCTCCTCAATATATAGGAGAAGATAGTTTAGTTACTTGGATAGGGAATGATCCCAATATATCTGGAATGCCAGCACCTGAATATCCATTCGAAAGGAAACTCATCCTTCTAGAAGATTCCCTTCTAGAAGGTTCGAGATTTTTATCTTTTTCCCTTTTAAGAGCATGGTCGCACCCTAACCATGAGTACAGTGCGAGAAGTTCGCACCTCAGCTTAAGGTGGCCTGCGAGAATCAGGCATTCTCGCAGGAGAATATATAAGTACCCTGCGAACATGTTTCAAAATGTGATTTGTGGAAGAAGACAACTGTAACTTTTCTCAGGAAAGTGTTCTTGGTAAAGAGCTTGATTTTCCATCATCATGATATCATCATGACATCATCACAATGACCAAATTTGTGGATAACACTCATGGGAAAATTTAGTTGGCTAGTTTTTGGTGTGATCTTGAGTCATTTTTGTTGGCTAGATTTTGGTCTGAGCTTGAGTAATTTTTGTTGGCTTTGAGCTTTTCTTTGTCAATATAGATTGTTGATCTCATAATATGTGAAGAAGAAGTGTGTGGGAAGCAAGGAATTGTTGGAAGGGACCTTACAAAATCAAATCATTGGTTGTATTCTCTTTTTCATATCTTTAATACAGTGATATATTTATTTCCCATAAAATTGGTCTTATTTTATTGTATGACTCCTTGATCACATACATAGGTTTTTTTTAGTATACGTTGTTTCTTTCACTTCGTTGGATTGTGTCTTTATATAGTTTCAGCATCCCATAATCCTTGGAACGAAGCGAGGATGACACTATCGAGGACAAACAACATTTAAAAGGTATGTCATTTATCTCTTGTTAGTTAGTATGCTTGATGATTGAAACTTAGGGAAAGTTTTATATTATGTCTTGTTTTTTTCTAGTTTCAGGGTGAAACTAGGGAGATCAGTTTGTGTTTTCACTTCCCAATTTGTCCGATAACATGAGGATAGGCGGGTCCAATGGTGGTGAAACTCTGACACTGACCACTCCAGTGAAAAGAAGTCTGAATCATATAGGAATACCCGAAGACCGAATCCCCGAAGTCATGAATTATCATCGACGTCCTGATCAAAGGAAGAGCTCGGAAATCCCTCCGACCTTTGATCCACATAAAGTGGAAGGATAGGATAAGCAGGGCCAAAGGCATGAAGTCTCGGAGTAAAAATAGGTTTTCAAATCAAGACAAGAAAAGATCAAACGATGGAAAAACATATTCGGCACTTCAGCAATGATCAAAGGTTGATATGAAATTGCAAAACTCCCGTAGCCACAAAGTACAGAACTCATGAAGTACAAAGCCATGATACAAGAAGGAGACATGTGCCAGAAGACAAAGATGACACATGGCCCAATCATATCATGACAAGTGTGAAGGTCTAGTTGAAACTTTAGGTATACAAAAGTCACAAATCTACATGACACATGGCAACCACTCATCCAGCACCATGTCAACAGTGACATCAGCAAGCCATGTCACTCCGGGATTACAACCTTTGGGGATATCTCACTTCTACTACCAGAAAACATGTCTAAAGCATTGAAGGATGAAGTCGCAAATTAATGTTAGTTGTTGATATAATATCCACTGGAATATATTTTGATCGTCAGATAGAAGTACAATGGAAGGATAGGGTAAGACCTAAGGTAAGCGGTCATCAGTACTCTATGACCTATTTGGTAGGTAAACACCTCTAGAAAAATTGAAATAATTCAGAGTTCTAGTAACCCAGAGTCACGAATCTATGAAGTTCCAGAGTAGATGACAAATGTCCACCTCAATTGCAGATTAAGTCAAAGTCCTCGATCATCTAACAGAAAAATTTCAACGAATGTGCAAGGATTAGACCAGACTGTCAATATGCGAACTTTGAGAGTAATTCTAGCCATTGGATTAGCCAACATGAGATGTAACCACTCTGGAAGGTAACAACTCCAGAATAATACAAGGATTTCAAAGGCCAGAATCCCGAAGGCCGAACTATCGAAGAACCTGGATCCAACACCAATCACATCATAAGGTAAAGAAGATAATAAGGAGAGTAAAGGGGATAGAAGTAAATAGTCCACTAGACATTTGAATATGGTCTCATGTAGAAGAATAAGGGAAGAAGGAGAAAATCACTAACGAAACAACGTTTGAAATATCTAAGACCATGGTTTTGAGCCCATGGTCACAAAGGGAAATGGGTTGAAGAAAGTGCCTTTGCAGAATTTGATTTCTATGAATCGTTAGGGGCCTGTGAAGTAATTTGATGAGATTAACACCATAACAGTATAGAGAGCTAGTAAAATCTCAAATATGATCTGTTGAAGAACTAGGGATGCAGAAGAAGCATGGAAACATTATAAGGAGTCAATACATGCATGTGATCATCTCATGTGGACGAAATTTGAATCAATACTAATCTTCTAATTAATTGAGAAACTTAGACGATAAATTAATGAATAAAAGTAGAAGATTATCTATGTTAAATTAAATGAAGAGATGCAATAGTTCATGTCAAAAGACACAATGGTTCAATCCTATACTTATTGAAATACTATATAAACTAGAAGTGGTGACGAGTCTTAGTGTGTCTTGGTGGATTTTATATATATTGGATTGAATCGAAGTTCATTCTATCAAGTTGGTGCATATTTACAAGATGAATCTTCTTATGAGGATTGGATTCCTTGTAGATTTTAACCTTGTACAATATTTACTGCAAACAGATTTTCAGCAAAAGAACAGAAAAGATACAATGGAAAATACAAACATTACACAAATATTTTTCCCTTGGAAACCCAAACCGAGAAAACCAACATATTCTATATTCATTCATAGTGATACATTTTTTACAATACAATATACATATAGGAGTCAGTGGCATCCAAAACCCTAATCCAATGACCTAGATTAGTCAAAAACCCTAATTCCTTAACAAAAATAGAAAACCATCAACAAAACCATGTGCTGAAAAATAGCCCAAAAATGTGACATGTTTCCCGAGATAAAAAAGAAATCTCAATGGAACTTCCCCCGAACCCCCGGTGCAACGCAAACATTACTACTCGTGCAAAGAATATAACACATAACCAACAGTCTCCCACTTGTTCTTTTCTTTGTATATAGAGGATTGCAGGGTTACATAATCAACAATCCAAGGAAGCAATGCCCATGGATCCTCTACACCAAGATAACTTCTCAATGCTCACAGATTTTGTTAATGAATCTACAACATTCTTCTAAGTGTCCACCTTCATCAACAATACTTTATTTTCTTCAACCATGTCTCTCACAAAGTGATATTGAATATCAATCTACTTTATCTTTGAATGATAAGTCGAGTTCTTCACCAGAAAAGTT
This sequence comes from Picea glauca, assembly GCA_000966675.3. NCBI lineage: Eukaryota > Viridiplantae > Streptophyta > Pinopsida > Pinales > Pinaceae > Picea > Picea glauca. The sequence continues at coordinate 43,283 of JZKD02S1332446.1, read as the reverse complement.
TCGCTTTGACTTTCACAATCTATCCCTACAGCTTGTTGTACCAACCCAATACCTGAACACAATATTTGTAACCATATTGCTTCCTTACTTGCATGAGTGGTTGCCATGTATTCATCTTCTATAGTTGAAAGTCCCACTGCAACCTGTCTTTTGCTCATCCAACTTATTTCTCCTCCAAATAGGTTAAACACATACCCACTTGTAGATATCCTATGATCCAGATCTCCAGCCCAGTCTACATCCTCAAAGCCATGTATATTCACCACTTTGTCCAATCTCGGGCTTCCTTGGTAGCACAATCCATAGCCAGCAGTGCCACACAAACACCTGAAAACCCTTTTTACTGTTGTCCAATGCTCCTTCTCTGATTTTGACATATACCCTCTCAAAACTCCCACTGCATGTGTAATGTCCGGTCTAGTACAGACCATTGCATACATCAAAATGCCAACCACACTCGCATATGGAACACGAGACACGTCCTCCTCCTCTTCCTGTGTCATGGGACACTGATCCATAGATAAATTTACACTAATAGGAATAGGAACCTTGACCGGTTTACATTCTTACATATTAAACCTATGCAATATTGTTTCAACATGTTTTCCCTGATTTAACCAGAGTTTCCTCTTTTTCTGATCTCTCTTAATCTCCATGCAAAAAATGAAATTTTAAGCACTGAGATCCTTCATGTCAAATTTAGAGGACAATTGATTTTTCACGTCGTGGATAATCTCCTTCTTTCTTCCTACCAGCAACATGTCATCCACATACAAGAACAAATAAATCAAATGATAACCAATTAATTTAAAATACACACAGTGATCCTCTTTGCTTCTTGTGAAGCCAAGTCCCAACATATAAGTATCAAATTTTTTATACCACTTCCTTGGTGATTCTTTTAAACCATACATGGAATGTTTTAGCTTGCATACCAACTCCTTCTTTCCCTTCACAGCATAACCTTCTGGTTGCTTCATATATATTTATTCTTCTAGATCCCAATGCAGGAATGTTGTCTTCACATCCATTTGTTCTACTTCAAAATCAAATGCAACAACTATAGATAACAGAAATATTATAGAGGTTAACTTGGCAACAGGAGAAAAAATCTCACCAAAATCAATTCTCTCAACCTGGGAATAACCCTTTGATATTAACTGAGATTTGTATTTCTCCATTTTTCCTTCTGCATTCAACTTCTTTTTAAATACTCATTTTCTACCAATGGGATTTCTTCCAGTCAGCAAATCCACTAGATCCCAAGCCTCATTCTTATCCAAAGATGCCATTTCTTTGTCCATGGCCCTTTTCCATAGATTTCCATTCTTTGAATCCATGGCCTCCCTGACAACTCTAGAATCATCATCAGTAATAGACAAAGAAAAATTTGAATGGAAATCAGATGGAGTGTACCTTTCTGGTAGCCTTCTTTCTCGAACCGATCTCCTCAATACTGGAGTATGAGGATCTTCTTCTTCTGATTCATGTTCTTCTGTAGAGTCTGACTCATCATCCTTTAAATCAAACTCTATTTTCTATGGTTCTTCCTTACTTGGTAACACTTCATGTTTAAAATCATCCTTCATTTCTCTAAATACCACATCTCGGCTATACACTACCTTCTTAGTTTCTGGGTTCCAAAGCTTATAACCTTTGAGACCATATTTATATCCAATAAAGATCCACTTTTCAGCCTTCTTATCTAGCTTACTCTTGTTTTCCTTTGGAACATGAACATATGCATCACAGCCAAATACCTTGAGATGTGTGAGAGAAGGTTTCTTACCAGTCCACACCTCTTGTGGATTCTTGTCATCCAGCACTGATGACGGTGATCTCTTGACTAGGTAACATGTAGTACCCACTGCCTCTGCCAACAATTCTTGTCCTAACCTGGAACCATTGAGCATGCACCTTGATTTTTCCATCAGCGTCTTATTCATCCTTTATGCAACTCCATTCTGCTGAGGTGTATATGGAGTAGTCTTCTACCTTGCTATATCACACTTCTTAAAGAATTATTCAAATTCATTCCCACAGAACTCCTCGACATTAGCTATCCTCAACACCTTAACTCTTTTCTCTGTTTGATTCTCAACAAGAGCCTTAAAATCTTTAAACCTGTCAAAGACTTTAGATTTCTTCATGAGAAAATATATCCAATTATTCCTCAAGAAGTCATCTATAAATGAGACATAATACACATATTTTCCCAATGATGGGACCAATACAGGTCCAAAAACATCATTGTGAACTAGCAGTAAAATTCCTTATGCCCTCGTTGAACTAGAAGGGAATCTTACCCAATTTTGCTTCCCATATACACAATTTTCACAGAAATCAAAATCCAGAGAGAAATTAGACATACTTTCAACCAGACCTTTACCGTGTAGTAGTTGAAGACCCTTCTCTCTGATATGCCCCATCCTTTGATGCCACAACATAACCTTTTCTCCATAGACTGTAGGAGTTATTTCTTCTTCAACTCCAATATCAGGAACAATGTAACTATTACACCTATCACTAACAGCGCTTCCTTGTAGCTTATACAGAGTTCCAAACTAAACTCACATCAACAACACCATTGATCCTCGAACCATCCTGCAGGTTTCCTTTTCAAATATTGTTTTTTCCCTTGCATCATCCATTTTTCTTACAAAAATCAAATTTCTGGCCAAACCTGGGATGTGTAGAAAACCAGGCAGTGTTCTAATCCTTCCATGTATGAGCCTCAACTTGACTTTTCCTCAACCTATTATTCTGGTTGTCGAGTCATCACCTAGGAAAACATTACCTCCATCATACCTTTGATATTCATAGAACCACTCCCTGTGGGGATTCATATGAAATGATGCACCTGATTCAACCAACCATTCCTCATGATCTGCATGTGTTCTTAAAGAAGCCAAGTACACATCCCCTCCTTCTTCCTTTGAGGTATTTTCTTTTGTAGAAGGAGATTTTTCAGATCCCTTCTTTTCCTCAACTTTGGATCTACATTACTTCATGTAGTGCCCTTCTTTTCCACATCTCCAACATACCTTTACAAAATTTCTGGGAGATTCAGATATACCCTTATACTTAGATCTCCCACTTAAGAACTTAGATATATTTCTTTCTTAGGAACATCCTCTTGCAAATAATGTGTTTGTTCTCTGTCCTTCCATATCCTTTCGTCTCATCTCCTCCGACAACAAGGATGATACCACTTCATCAAACTTCAAGGCAGTTGTATTACTACCTATGTCCACAACCAGAATATCCCACGAATCTGGTAAAGAACACAATAAACCGATACATTTATCTTCATCTAAAATTTTAATCTCAACAGATACTAACTAACTTACCACAGTATTGAAGGCGTTCAAATGCTCTGCCACCGAGTCTCGATCTCTCATCCTTAGGTTATACAACTTCTTTATCAGGAATAGTTTATTTACTAGGGACTTAGACTAATACAACTTCCCCAACTTATCCCATAAATCCTTGGTTATAGCTTCCTCTGACACATTCAGTAATATTTAATCTGAGAGACATAGTTGTATTGTGCTCTTTTCCTTCTGATCCAACTTTTTCCAATCATTTTTTGAAGTTCTTGTAGGTGCAATACCTAGATCTACTGTGATCCATTGATCTTTGTCCACCAACAGATCTTCCATCTTGAGCTTCCATAGCTCAAAACTTTGCCCATTAAACTTGTCTATCTCCATCTTCATATTGCTTGCCATTTCTTTTCACCTAAAAAAACAATACCACAGATCTCCCACTGTAACAAGACTTATCACAATCCGGAGCCAAACCCTTGACCACAAAGGTGTCCCTCTAAAGCCAACAAAGATATGATACCAAATGTAGATTTTAACCTTGTACAATATTTACTCCAAACAAATTTTCAGTAAAAGAATAGAAAAGATACAATGGTAAATACCAACATTACACAGATATTTTTCCCCTGGAAACCCAAACCAGGAAAACCATAATATTTTATATTCATTCATAGTGATAAATTGTTTACAATACAATATACATATAGGATCCAGTGACATCCAAAACACTAACCCAATGACTTGGATTAGTCAAAAACCCTAATTCCTTAACCGGAAATAGAAAATCATCGACCAAAACCATGTGCTTAAAAACCATCAAAAAATGCGACTTGTTTCCCTAGGTAAAACAAATTCTCGGGGGTGTTTCCCCTTCACCCCCGGCGTAACGCAGACACTACTACTCGTGCAAAGAATATAACACATACCCAACATTCCTCACATCTCAGTTGGATCTGAGATCAACAAGTTGGGTCTTGTTATGAGGGTTGTATTCCTCATTTCTCCGTTGGATCTGAGAACTACAAATTGGGTCTTGTATCACAGAGTTGGATCTCTCATATTAAATTGAAGTTGAAGATATTAAAGGATTGATTTTATTTGTATTCATTAAATTTAAATAAATAAAAGAAAGAAATTTTATCTACTTTATACAATTTGTGTTACACATGTTTATGAATAATTAATTGAGATGCATATATCTTATTCAATTAATTTAGTTAATCTATGAAAGTGTGAAAAATAGCCAAAATTTTGAGACACTGATTCACCCCCCCTCTCAGTGTCAGTGTGTGTTTCAACAATTCGTATCAGAGCAGGTGCCTTCAACACAGTTTAAACACTGGAAGGTAGATTCTAAAGAAATGGGTGGACAAATGGCTCTCTCCACAAATGAAGCTCTCATATTTGATGGAACAAACTATTCTTCATGGAGGGAATGAATGAAATTGTATCTGAAGTCAATATGATCTGGTGTTTTGGATTCAGTCATATCTAAACCTTGGTACTCAACTAACTCAAAGAACAAAACCAAAACTGCAAAAGAAACAAAGAAAAATAATTCAATAGCATTAAAGGCAATCCAGAATGGACTTTCAGACCAAGTCAAAGAAAATATGGGACACTGCACCTCTACTAAAGTACTATGGCTCCAGATAGACAATTCTTATCAAAATAAAGAACAAAACAAAGAAATAGAGAATTCTAATGAGTTTATAGAACAAAACTCAGAAATGGAGAAATCCAATCAGATTGAACAAAATACAGATAAAGAGAATTATGATTAGAATAAAGAACAAAACACAGAAAATGACAATTCCATCAATGAATTGATGCATACCCCAATCATCAACATAAAATACTATTACATCAAGGAATTGATGAATACCTCGGTATTCACTAAAGAAAAACTATTAGATTTTAAGACTCATGTTATAACTACTTTTGAAGTGATTAGTATGGAACCAAGAAATGGTCTATATATTGAAGTTAATAAGGATGTTCTTGACCACCTTGAATACATAGTTATGTGCACTTTTGAAGACTTGGAGAAACTTCAAAAGAAATATATGTTGCTACTATAAATGTGTTGAACCTACACAGAATAGATATAGCTAAACAATAATACACACATTTGCAGAGAGAATTTGAGAAAGAAGAAGAAGGAGAGAAAGAACGGAAGAATTCTCATTAACCGTATTCCACACTCAAAGAGTGAATAATTTACAATAGATATAGGATACATGAGTAATTAATGAGCCATAGTGGTGGTGTAGAGTGATCTAGACACACACCAATAGTACGGGAGTAAATTGCCACCTATTCTAGTCTCTCAGGCAGTTACGGGAGTGAACTCCCACTTAGTTGAGTTAACTAGCAACTAGTCTTCAGTTAACTGACTGAACAGAGAGAAGTGAGGAGTTAACTCAGGAAATCAAGGGTAATGTGTCAGTCTGCTGATGATCCCAAGGAAAGTATGCATTAGCTGGTGATGATCTCAATGTTGTATGGTGACAAAACGAATGCAGCATCTAAACTCAACTCAACTAGTCAAACTGAAGTGCCAACTGAAAGAGAATATTCTCCAGGTGAAATATTCTCCCCTAAAATATAGGGGATTGGATAATGACTAATTATGAATAATAAACAAGGAAAAACCTTAAGAAAAATAAATCCTAGGTGTATGTGAAGTAACTCCAACACCCCCCTGAACATCATTATGGTGAAAATAAAGAATGGGTCCCAAAAACAAGGCCATGTTAGGTACCCAAATACAAAAGATACACTAAAATAAATGAGAAAAGAGGTAAAAC
>JZKD02S1332446.1:0-29072 GCA_000966675.3 Picea glauca | reverse complement strand
TGGTAAATATATTTATTTTAAATTAATAAAGTCAGCAAACTTTTCAATTATAACTTAATATGACGAAATTAATGTATAAATATTTATATACATGAAAAAGACAAGAAATACTAATGTCATGATATTTTTTGTATTTTTTTATATTTTTGGAAAAATAAAAAATAAAAAAATATATATTTATTTTAAATTAATCAAATATAATTTAATATTTAAATGATGAAATTAATATATACATATATATAAAAGACAATAAATATTAATATCATGATATTTCAAACTTTCCAATTATAACTTAATATCTAAATGATGAAAATAATGTATAAATATTTATATACATAAAAAGACAAGAAATACTAGTGTCATGATATTTTTTATATTTTTTTATATTTTGAAAAAATAAAAGATGATAAATATATTTATTTTAAATTAATCAAGTATAACTTAATATTTAAATGATGAAATTAATGTATAAAAATTTATATATATGAAAAACACAAGAAATACTAGTGTCATGATATTTTTTATATATATTTTTATAAATTTGGAAAAATAAAAGATGGTAAATATATTTATTTTAAATTAATAAAGTGAACAAACTTTAGAAATAAGTACGTTAAGTGTTGGTCCATTGAAGGATTTAATAGTTTTTTATATATATTGAAAAGTACGTGAAGTATTAATGCACTAAAAGCTTTAACTTAATAAAAATAGGTTTTTTTAAATAATGAAAAAAATATTTTTAATATATATATATATATATATTTTTGCGTTGAAGAATGAAAAAGTTATAAGAGAAAACATAATATTTTATTTTTTCACACTACTGAAATTATATCAGAAGAATATATATATATGAAAAAGTAGGGATTATTTGGCTATGCAGCTCGGGACAATATGACCGCGCAATAGAATCACGGGTATTGGGCCGCAGGGCCTTCGACAGTCAGAAATCAACTCCGACAACCTTTCGTTGTTCTCAACCCCGTCCCTTCTCGCCGGAGTTCATGCAATGTTACTGTTGTGCGACAAGTGACCGCATGAGGTAGACTAGTCAGGTAACCAGGATTGATGGAGGACAGTTATGTGGATGAGGTCGATTATGACCTCGGCCCGGTAGAAGGCCCGTTCTTTTCCTAACGCAAAGAGCTTCTCGAGATTCGTCGATGAACCCCTCCTTCCGTCCATTCGGTTCCCAACACTTCGGGGAGCAGTGAAGGTGATCCTATCAAGCGTGAGAGACCGAAAGTCGATCGAGCTCCAAATCGCAGGAGTAATGGCGATGATGCTCACGCGGGGCTTAATGAGGCATCCTTTTCCACTCTCCTGTCGTTTGGTAAGCCTCCTTCCCCTCTCCTCGCCTTTGCTAAAAACCCTCTTCCTTGTTCTCAGATCCCTGCGACCGGGGTTTGCCCTCATTTGAAGACCTCTCCCAATACGAAAAACTTTGGTTTTGACGGTGGCCCATCGCGGCAGAGGAGAAACAAAACAAGTGTATTCACGAGAAAAGGGGCTCTGTGCAAATGGTTGTCAAAAAGGATATACCTGTGGCGGAAGTTTCCAACATCGTGGATAAAACCCTTGTAAGACAGTTCACAGGAAAAATGTCGGGTGATGAAGCACTCAACAGATGGGTTAATCTTCACTGGAAACCTATTCTCGGATACGCCCCTATATCTTACGCTTTGGCTAGGGGATGGATTAGTGTATCGCTTAATTCAGCGGAGGAATACAAATTTTTACTGAGTAAGGATTGGACTTGGGGTCCCTCAGGCTTAACCCTCAAGCCTTGGGCGGTGGACTTCGACCCAATCAGAGAACCAGTGGACGTGATGCAAGTTTGGGCAATGCTTCCAGGCGTACCGCTGAGATTCTAGTCTAGAGAAGGTTTGGAAGCAATTGGGAACAAAGTTGGAACCTTTATAGCCCTCGAACCAAATTGGGCGTCAAAGAAGGATTATTGTTGGGCATGGGTGCACGTTGAGGTAAATGTGCGAGAAGGGCTGGTGGGATCAATGGATATTGTTTATGGGTAAAAAACCTCGCATCAGATAGTGGATTATTGGAATTTACCCTTGTGCTGCTTCGGGTGTCATGAGATTGGCCATATCTGAGCTCAGTGCGTTCAAGCGGCTCCCCAGTTTCAATTTTCCCCAAAGGTTTGGAAAACCAAATCTATTATCAGGTGCTCTGGTTTGTTGGAGGTGGGTTCGATGGAAGGTTGAAGGACAGAGGTGGTGCTCAATGGCAATACTTCCTCAAGTCTGGAGTTGTCTCTCACAAAAAATGACTCACCCTCTTGAGACCCCAGGTAATAGCTCTCTTTCTCTTGCTTGGAATCGAGCTTTATGTGTTGTCTATGGCTCTGAAGGCGAAGCTTCTCCCTCAATTCGGAGTAATGCCTCTCTAGGGGCACCCAAAGGGTCCCCGTCAAAGCTCTCTATGCCTTCCTTCGGTGAGACCCCCCCTCTCCCTTCTTAGGAGCCTTCCACAAAATCCCTTATCGCCCCCTCTTCCTCCTCGGCTGAGGTGCAATCTCTCTCCCTTGTCATTGTTTCCATCAATGTCTCGTTTCCTTCCCCCCCCTTTCTCTGGTTCCCTATGCTCCAGTGGAGGACCCTCCCATCTGCCCCTCCCTGACTGCTCAGGATTTGGCTCCACCAGAGTCTAAGGACGATAATCCCTCTTCCCCTCCTTCCCAATTCCCCCCCTTGGGCCGAAGGTACGATCTTCGCTCAAAAGGAAGACCTCGGAAGGAAGTTATTCCCTCCAAAGGAGGGTTGGCCCATGACCCCCGTCAATCGAACCCTGTGGGGAGAAAATTCCACCTCCTTAAGGGCCAGGAAAAGGTCGTGATTGAAATTAAGAAAGGAGTACAAGCATCAATTACTAGGGCCCTTAGAGAAGGGAACACCCTAAAACCCTCGGCCAAATGATTATGCTCTCATTCAATGCGAGAGGGATTGGGGGCCCTTAGAAAACTTATCCCTCAAGAGGCTTCTCTGGAGCCTAAATCCAGACATAGTTTTGATTCAGGAAATGACGTGCCCGAGAGAGAAGGTGTCAAAGCTCTTTTCATCCTGGCTCAAAAACTGGTCCTTTTTCTCGGTTGATGCTGATGGAATCTCGGGTGGTTTATTGACCAGGTGGAGCCCAAATATATATCCTCTTTGGTCTTTACATCTACCATTTATGTATACCTAAGGTTTAAAGACCTTGATTATGATTTTTTTGTAGTCAATATATACGGTCCTTATATGCTCACAGGGTTCCTTATTGGGAAGACCTCAAATTTGCAGGAGCCTTCAATAATCCCCTTTTAGTGGTGGGAGGAGATTTGAACTTTTCTCTTTTGCTAAGGGATGTTTGGGGAGACAATCCCAAGGAGGATCATTTGAGAGGTTTCTTCCTGTCCTTCCTTGAGGATCTTCACTTGGTGGACATGGAGCCGATAAAGCTATCCCCTACTTGGCGAAATTTCATAACTGGAAAAGAGGTAGTAGCTAAAAGGTTGGACAAGTTTCTGGTCTCGGAGGCTATGTTGGCTACTGGTATCCGATTAAAATCCCTGGTAGCAAAAGGGGGATCTTGGATCATCGCCCTATTCTCCGACAACTGAGTATAGGACGGGAATCTCCCCCTTCTCTGCTGAAGATAAACCAAGTGTAGCTCGAGGAAGAATATTTTACAAATGTAGTAAAAGAGGACCGGAGGAAACTAAGGCTTGGGGATTTTGATCCTCTAACCTTAGTAGAGTGAAGAAATCCATCAAAAAATGGGTGTCAGTCTGGAAGGAGCGCAATATTAAACTAACCAAAGACATAGAAGTTAAGTTGTCAAGCATGTACAAGCAGATTGACATATGCCCCTTAACTCCTTCCCAACTAAAGGAACATAGGGATTTAGAATCAGTAAGAAATGATTGGTTGGTAAAAGAAGAACAAATGTGGCGCCTCAAGAGCAGGGCTTTATGGCTAAAACAAGGGGATAATAATACCAAATATTTCCACCAGTTTTCCAACTATAGAAGGAACATAAACACAGTTTGGGAAATCAAAAATGCAGAAGGAAACTTGGTGCGAACCTTCCAAGAAAAAGTCTAAGCAGGGGCTTCTTACTTTGAAAAATTATTCAATACCCTGAACGAAGGTCCTATTGAGGACATTTTAAATGTTGTGACTAAATTCCCTCTGGCCTTTTCCTAGGAATTGAACCAGATGTTGGAAGCATAGGTTTCAAAATAAGAGGTACAATCAACCATCTTCTCAATGCAAAGCGGGAAAAATATGGACCCGATGGTTTTACAGTGGATTTCTTTAAGGATTTCTATGATGTAATCAAGGATTATCTCCTTCTCATAGTAAGAGAATCACAAAGAACTGAAAAGGCTCTTGGATCCCTTAACTCCACTTTCCTATGCTTAATCCCAAAATCAAAGGATGGAGATTCTTTTGATGATTTCAGGCCCATTTCGTGTTGTAATGTTACTTAAAAAATCATCTTGAAGGTTATAGCGAGGAGACTAAAACCAATGCTAAGTGACATAATTAGCGAGAAACAATTCGGGTTTATACAAAATAGATAGATCCATGATGACGTGGTGGTTGCCCAAGAGGTTCTTCACATGGTCAAAACCAAGAAGCAAAAAGTGGTGGTCCTGAAACTAGACCTTTCTAAAGCATATGATTGTGTAAATTGGACCTTTGTACCGTTGGTGCTCCTGCAAATGGGTATGAATCTCCAAATGGTAAATTGGATCATAGGATGCTTACAGAGTGCCTCCTTTGCAGTCTTGGTTAATGGATCTCCATCTCAATTCTTCAAAACATAGATAGGTTTACGGTAGGGATGTCCACTCTCTCCTTTTCTCATCTTGATCATCACAGAAGCCCTTAGAAGATTGCTTAAGGAAGAAAGATGCAATGGAAGATTGAGAGGAGTACAAGTCTCAAACACTGAGACTGTTTCACATTTATTGTTTCTGGACAATATCTTCTACAGTGTCCAAGGTACTAGATCATATCTCTCTGTACTAAAAAAGATCATGGATCTATATTGTTCGGCAACATGAATGAATGTAAATGTGGAAAAGTCATGTTTGTGTTTCACAACTGTAACGAAGAAGAAATTACAACATTTTCAAGAATTATTCCCTCCCCAATAAAACCCCCGGATGTGGGCTTCAACTACCTTGGTTTCCATCTAAAGCAAGGAAGCTACATGAAAAATGATTGGGGCTAGCTCATTGGGAAAATTGAATCTAGGATCTTAGTATGGGTAAATAGGCTTCTTTCCAGGGGAGGCAGACTGGTGCTCTATAAGGCAGTGTTGGAAAGCATTCTTGTTTACTGGAATTCTATAGTTTCAATCTCCAAAGGGGTTCTCACTAAAATGCACAAACTCAGTTTCCAATATTTATGGGCAGGAGTCAGGACAAAAGGAAAAAGGAGACATTCACTTAGCAAAATGGAAGTCGATAGCCATGCCAAATATTTAGGTGGCTGGGGTATAAAAGATATCGTTCCCTTTGCCAATGCTCTTGTTGAGCGCAATATATGGAGGCTAACACAAGGAAATTCACTTTGGGTCAGAGTCATGAACTCAAAATATTTCCCAAAATTATCAGTTGTCAAGTGGTTCAAATTGCCTACCAAGTCCTCCAAAGGGTCCAGAGTTTGGAAAGCGTTGGTGGAAGCGTTTGCACTGGGATACTGGATGGTGTGGAAGGTTGGAAATGGAAGAAATATTCTCCTTGGAGAGGACTCGTGGCTAGGTTCTGGACAAAACTACAAAATTTCTACCCCTTTGATTGAAATACTCAGGGACCAAAACATTTTTATCCTTAAAGAAGTTAGTATGAGGAACCTACAACCTAGAGGAAGATCAGGATGGAGAGACGAGACCTCCTTGGGGCTCATGGATGCATTAGCAGAAGAAAGGAAATATTGCGTTGGCATTCTTTGTGAAAACCACATCCTTTTGCATGAAAATTTAGAAGATATGCTTTGTTGGTCGAGGAATACAAACAGATATACCTTCACTGTGAAAGCGGGATATAAAGTATGGAACGCAGAACTCGTTTTTGGAAACAAAAAATGGTGGTGGGGATCACTGTGGAAACTCAGAGGATCACAAAAAAAAAATGGTGGTGGGGATCACATATGCAAAATAACCTTTTGGTTGGCCTTAAACAAAAAAACTCCTAACGTGGGACAACTGTGTGAAAAGGGGTTGAAGTGGACCCAACTACTGCACTCTTTGTAAAAATGACTATGAATCCATTTCTCACGTATTCATCTCTTGTCCTTATCCAACTCAAGTCATGAGGACGATTAAGGAAAAGTTGGATGCCAAGACGGAGTGGAATAAGGACAACTTAGAAGAGAGTCTTAACGAATGGACAATGGACAGATCAGTAAAGTTATATGCTAGTCTCCCAAGTCACTTTGTTTCAAATTTATTGTGAGCACGAAACAATGCGATTTTCAAGGATAAGCTCCCCTCGCAGAAATTTACAGCTTTGATAACCCTGAACCGGGCAGCAGATTTCAAGAATGATACAAAAGAAAAAATCACTCACAAACCAATACTCCCTTTGATTGATTATAACATTCCCTGGGGGTATTTTGACGGGGCAAGTCAAGGCCATCCTCCAAATTGTGGTGTTGGTGTGGTTCTGCACCTAATTCATTCTCATTACGATATGCTCTGGGCATGGGTTCCAATAACAGAGTTGAGTTTATAGCGCTTTGGACGCTACTGTAAACTGTAAAATCAAAAGAAGTTAGGAAGCTCCAAGTTCTGGGAGACTCTAAGCTAGTAATAGACTGGGCAAGACAAAAAAATGAAGTCGAAGGCATTCGACTGACTACAATTATTATGAGAGATATAAAATTGGCCTTTCAATGGTTCGAGTGGATGACGTTTCACCATGTGCTAAGAGAACTAAATGCCAAGGAAGATGATCTTTCAAAGGAGGCACCAATGCTGCCAGTTGGCGCCTTCGAGCTTTATGAATATTTTTATGGAGAAGAGACAAAAGTGATGGAAGTTTACTTCTAAGCAGGTTTCGACATGAACTATACTCAGTAATTTGTAACAGTTTTGAATGGGTCACTTATAATAAGAGTTGTAAGGATTGAAAGAAAGATATAGGACGGATAGTAGGAAAGAGGCATAAGCTCTTACTCTTTTTGAAACAAGAGCTGTATCGAGCCTGTTGAAGAAAAGAGCTGTATCGAGTCTGTTGAAGGTTGAAAGTTGTTTTTGACTGTAATATGTATATTCATATGAATATAAAAGCTTTTTTTAAGGGAATATATATATATATATATATATATATATAACTCATTAATGAAAAAATTAAATTGTTAATCCTTTTCTTATATTTTTTTATTCTTCAACGATATATATATAAAGGTATATATTTGTAATCTCCAAAAACATGTAAGCAATTTCATCATTTATGAGTACTTGTAAAAAATTATGGGGGTTTGTTAAACAAAGACATTGAAAAAAAAGTATTGAATTTGCTATGGTATATTCATTCCATTTGACTAGCTTGGTTATTCCAAGCTTAGGTTTGAAGTATAGACATGCAATGAGAGATGACACATAATAGGTAAGAGGTGTGCTAGATAATTGTTATTAAATGTGAGCACATTTTTTAAATCCAAATTTCCCACATGTCCTACGTTCTTTGGTACATTTTGTAACTCACTTCATAAAAACATGTGTGCACAATTTCACTAATGTGTGAGAATTTGTGCATATTAACGAGATCTAAAAGCAAAATCCCTCCCTAGTGTTGTAATTGTCTTGATATAGGACACATTAGGCCAAATACACACACCTATAGAAACTAATAAGTTAATCACCCACTCATAAACAAGGATACCAAGGACATGGAAAGTCTTAACTCCTCATCATGAATTTAATTTATTGAGGTTGTTTCTCTATTAGTAAGCAACCGATAATTCAATGAGACCAACATCAAGGGCATTGAGCCCAAGGCCCAAATTTACATGACTACACAATTGATTGCTAAACACATTGAAATTGATAAAGGAAAATAAATGGTTATGGAGGAAGATGGAATAATCAAACAATATGAAATGGATCATGATATTGAGTTAGATAAGAAGGCATAATAAAAAACAAAGATGACTTTGAAACACTAGAGCCCATAACTTAAAAATGTTCATTTGAAAAGTGGAAAACCTAGAATAAGAAAAACATTATATTTCAATGGAAGAGGAAAGAGTCAATTTTGAGATAGGAGCACTATCCCATCCTCTGCAAAAGAAAAAATTCGATTCCATTCTAAAATAGAATATAGGCCTCCCACCTAAGGTGGAAAATCATACTCCCTATGTTGGGGATTCATACAAATCCTTTCCTTGGGAGAACAATGCAAGGAATGCCTACATGCAAACCAGTTATGTTGTTGGAATATAGTAAAAGGTCATTGTGGATGGAGGGTGGATAAGAGTTATCATTTAACACTAACCTAGACTGTGAAGAATTTAGGAATCTACAAGTTAAGGAAATTCTCATTTGTTATTAAAGTGGTGGACCAAATAAGAATCCAATTTATGGGAGTAGTCATAGTTGCACCAAACTCTATTAGATGATTTAATTCATGAATTCCATAGTCTCAAATTTTCCACTTGAAATCCTAACCTGAGTGTCTGTTGGGGATTCCATGCCATTATGCTACTAGATTTGAGTAATACTAAGGTGTAGATGATGTACTCCTTCCCAACGGAAGTGATACCTTATTAGTGAATTAAAAGAATGGAAAGACTAGTCCAATGCCAAATTAACCTCTCTAATTACCAATTAATAATTAATCAAGGAGGTCCTAGTCCTAGAGACAAATGACAATGGAGCACCAATAATATTGACCATAAATAGTTTCATCCATGCTGAGAACCTAACGATGTCTTCATCAACTAAATGTTGAAGTCACCTTGTTTTATGGTTACAATGCAACACTAGGAACCATTCCAAGGTGAACTTAAGGGTAAATTTAGTAGCTACCCTCTACATACAATTTGCATCCAATTCATAATCTATTAGCTACCCACATGCACATTATTGTGCAAACTCTGCATCTACTGCACAATAAACGATCATTAATCTTGGTCTTGCACACAATGTATAGAATAAGTGTGGAAATCCAAGGTTGAGACTTTTGGGCACATTCTATAGTTTTGAATCTATAGATTATCTAAACCTATAGAATGTTGATCTGGGATCTTGCTTCAAACTTTAGGAACCTGGAACCAACATCAACTTAAGTTTTCACAACCTTTTCACATATAAGCGACCTGTCCTTTTTCATCCCATGTATGTACGCAACCTGGCCTTCTACAGCTCATGTACAACATAAAAAAACTAGGGTTTTCTGAAACTCTGCAACTCCAAAACTTTCTTCGTCACTCCTCCTCAGAATTGCGTAACTTCAGATGTATCAATGAGTACTTGCAATAAACCCTTCACAAAATAATGAATTTTCAATATGATCAATAGATAGATCATTATAAGAGACCCTTTCTCTCTTATTTATACTCTCCATGTATCTTCCTCTAGGGGTTATTTTCTAACCAACTTCCTTCTTTTAGGGCTAACTCACTTTTAACCACTTACAACCACTTTATCCACAAATAGTAAATTCTCCACTTTTTGTTGCGACTAATTTATTTTTAATTATTTTCTTATTTCAACAACTTAAACCATGATTGACTCCTAGTTGCAACCACTTTGACTAGTCAACTTCTTCTAGGAGCTTCTAGAATAATTTGACTTCTTCGACCTTCCAGGGGCTTCTACTTAACTCACTAGGGTTCTCCAACTTCACTAAGACATATCTCCTCAATAGTGAGGAACTCTGTGATGTACCACATATCATTGGAAATGACATGACATGTACTATCCATCCATGATAGTCTCACCTGCAAATTCATTGATCTTCATTACATTATTCCTCAACGAAACTTGGGTTCCATAACCATACATAGGGGTTTCTTGTAGATTTATTCAAAGCGTCTTCCTGTGAGGGAGAGGAGACCACTTTGGAGACTTCTCCAATTATACTCATCACATCAATCCAACCAACTATCCAAACCAACTCGTTAAACCAACTATCCAACGTCCAAACCAACTATTGGAGCATGCTATTTTGGAGAAAATTTCGAGGAATAAGCAAGAGCGCAGCAAACGAAGCGGGAAGCTAAGGAATGGACCAAAGAGGTAGCGCACGCTGGGAAAGAAGGAAAATCAGTGCAAGGAAAAGAAGAGTCAAAGCAAGGAACAGTTGGATCGAGGACCAGCCGTGCGCAAGGAGTTACTATGTGGACAAACCTAGTCCACTTAGGGTTAGGGTTTTGGTAATCATTGTAATGGGTTTAACCCACTTTTTGTAGTATGAATAGATGATGTATGAGGTAGCTACCTCTTGAAGTGGGATTTATCTTAAGTACTTAGCGCTACCTCCTCACTAAGTTCGATCTAACAATTGAGAGTGCTTTCCACTGGATATCCATATCCACGACTCTCATTACTTCGTTACTTCGGCATTCAGGGAGTTTGATGATATATCATCCTCGTTCTCACGGAGTGGGACTTTTCCAAATTTTCCTTGGAGTGGATACAATGGTGAAGGGGTTTTCCGAATACTCTTAGATTGGTGGTCCGTGTTACTTCGCGATAACTCAGTGGATCAAGGTTTAATGGTGGACAATTATAATTGTCCTAGATAAGGAAACCGCCAGGCACCGGTTAACATGGTGGGTAACCATAACTATCAACTGCCTTCGTTCGATTTATAAATAGTAGGGTCGAAGCACTACAAATTTTTGAACTCTCGAAGTTTCGAAGCGAGAAGGCTTAACTTCTTTCGGGCCTAGCGCAGGGTTCCCAAACCTTGGTCACATGGGTCCTTTGAAAACTCTTGTGCGATATGCACTAATTCCTTTAGCCGTAAATGGGTTAAGGACATGGGCATGAACCCTAGGTCATGAGGGTGAAAGATATGAAGGAGGCGTCCTCCTTCCACATGGTTTGAACTTGGAATTCCTACAAGAGTATATTTTAGAGACCGACAGGACTTAAACATTCCAATAAATCTTTCCTCGACACTATTGCAGACTTACATCTTACAAATCTTTAACTGCTTAGCTGAGTCAAGCATACGCCCATTTAAAAGCATGAGTTCACAAAGACATAATGCATATTTCAAAATTAACCATTCAACACATAACTCATTCATAGACATATAAATATATTCAATCACCATTCCCATTTTAGTACACAAAGTATGAAGATACTTATCATAAAACCATAGTTCGTGAAGTGACTCCTGAAAGGGATGCCTATTTCCACCCAACCATAGGAACAACCACTCCTAACGGATTTGCCGTTGGCTACCCCAAAGCTAGACCATGATACTATGAGAGTGACTATTTCTTCCAAGAATCCTGGCAGTGGGTTTTCTCTATACCAAGCAAGGAGGTCTGCCTGAGTACTTCCAAAGTTACTCCTCAGCCTCGTTTACCAGCTTGGAATTAAAACCTTTCCAAAAACTTCTTACGTCCAGAACAATCTTATTTCCCAGTTCTTCCTCGAACCAGAGAGCTACAAAGTGCTCTTTTCCCTTCTCAAGATTTCTTTTCTGACTCTGCTCTCTTTGTAGATTTGCTTTCTCTCCTCGCCTCTGCCCACAAATTACCTATTTCTTTCCTTTCTCAACAAGTTTGAGTGGGTCTAAATCCACAGATCATGGTCAGGTATGGAAGTCTTACAAATGGGTATTGTGCCCCATATCCTCATTAACCCTTGAGGAGGACTCTTCCAGCTACCACTCTAACTGGTAATTCATATCTGGGTCAGAGGACTGTTCTGAGTCATTAAATCTAGTAAGGTATTGGTTTGGTGGGGGTCATCTTAACCATTTCTGGTTCCCCTCACCATCTCTCTCATAGCATCCATGGTCTATCTTGGCAAACCCCCCTTACAACAATTACGCAACACTTATCCATTTTCTATTAATAAAAGAAAATATATACATTGAACTTTTATACAAAGGTTCATCAAATCAAGCATTCACACATATCTAGTCTTCCATAGTCTCTTGGCCAGTTATAGTTATATTTATAGACTGGGGGAAATAGGGGTGTTACAACGCCATTGTTCTTGGTTGTTAATATTGATAGCCTAAGTGGCATGGAAAGAGCCAAAATACTCAACTTTTTGTGAAAGAAGAGAAAGGTATCGAATAGTAAGATACATAAACCTGTGGCACAAAATAGATCCTAAACATAGGAAAACTAATACCAAGGTTTTTTTCATGTATCTTGATGAGATACAAGAAAAGATATCAGAGACATGGAGGATCTCACCTGAAGTGGTGAAGGAGAATGAAGGGATAGAAAACTTTAAAGAATCTAGGAATAACATGTGGATACAAGCAATAAGAGACCCAAAGAAGAAATGGTTAAAGATGTAGTATTGTATTACAGTAGAAGAAGTAAAATGGGTAATAGTAGAATGAAAATATCAGTGGAAGGTACTATTATCACATAATCATGTATGAGGGGTGTTTTGCATTTGGAAAAGGCACCAAGACAAAAAATTGGCGAGATTGTTGGACAAACCCACTTTCCTAAGTCTGGAGGCCCGAGTGCATGATACTAAGGAGCAGGCAGATCTGGGCGGCTAGGACTTGCATGCTCAGATCTACGGCCAAGGATCAATTCCGGACCCCCTTCATCGTTCTACCTTTATCAAAAGGAGGGGGGGTCCAGAATAAGCAGTAAAGGGCGCCTAGATCTAGGCAACTGATATCTACGCACCCAGATCTACGGTGCAGGTACTGTTCCAGACCCCCCTTGCTTTTCTTCCTTTAATGAGGAGGGGGGTCCGAAATGAGGTAGTTTTGAATGCAGGCCCCCTGCTATCATGGCACCCTCTCGTGATGTCAGACCCCCTCTCGCCTAAATCCACTTACCGCCTCTGTTATCGCCTTCACCTTCATCTGCCATCTGTCCTCCACTCTGTCTGTCACCTCCGCCCATCGCATCCTCCCTGGCAGATGGTCTCATCCCGTCCATTACCGCAACCTTACATCTTCCCCCACATCATCGCCCCATGCCACTTCACACCTGTACCTCCCTGTTCCACGCCACTTCCACTTGTGTCTGGTCCCCCGCTCCCTCACCAGTCTCATCCTAGACGCCTCGTCACCTTCCCATGACAAATCACCTTGTCATCCGATCTCCTAGCCTATGTGTTTCCATCCACATGGCCTCCCCTCATCTCATTCCCGCACCATGCATGTTAAATCGTCACTGCCTGTCCACCACCCATTCACCATCTTATGTCATGTGCCCTGTGTTATCTTCACCCCATCAGATCCTCATCCACAACTGCAGACTGGGCCACCTCGCAGCAGTCCAACGAAGAACCAACAACCAAGTAGAGGTTGTCACGTCGTTCAAGCACAGAGTTGACCAGGAGCCTCTCAGATCTCGATGTCAGTTAATGAAAATGTGGAAGGTGGGTGAGACATCGTCTCCTTCCATAAATAGAATTCCAGAAAGGGACAAAGTGCAGAGGTGATTGTCAGTCCTTTCTGACAAAGATCGCTTCCGACAAAAAACTGCATGGGCAGTCTGCCCAACGTCTACATGCGCAACCTGACAAGAGAAGTTGAGCAACGTAAAGCCTTGAATGTATGACTTGATCGTGTCTCGGATAGTCGGAGCTAGTTTGAGTATATGTAGGCATTTTTTCCATTTTTGTGGGTATCAATGGTAGAGCTAAGCTCCCTATTGTAAAGTTTTAATGAAGCATTGGATTCCCTGGTTATGCAGATGTACGTGAGACTTATTGTTTAATGACAGTCAGCTTCTTTCATTTCTCTGTAACTCATGTGTTAGAACACTCGGGCATGGATGATCTAGTTGGAAGTAGTTTTGTTGTTGTGATGGAGGTTTGATCACAGTGGCATAACAACTAGTTTTAACAGGCTTTTCATGTTATCTCTCTTCTTTCTATACCAAGTAGCCCGGGCATGGAGGATCCATTCGAGCCATTATTATAGCATTGTGATGAAGGTTTGATCACCTCACTATTATAGTTGTGACTCGAATCATATCCTGGTGTCTGAAGCCTTGGTTCAAGCTGAGCTTTCACTTGGATATTTTTTTATTTCTTGTTCACTTACTCACCCTTTACTACACTTACTGAGAGAAGTTAGATTGAGACCTCACTTGCCGATGCTTTTCTTGGTCTAGGATTCTGAGTTAAAACGATATGGTTCTGAATTTACTTCCATTCGGTCACCTTTTATAAACCAACCTGTGACATAAAATACTGATGGGTATCAGGCTTACTCCTGCTGCAATCTAGGAGTGATTTCTGGTGCTAACATTTCTGGTGCCATTGTCGGGGATGAAGTTGAATATTTTCCCCGGGATTGAATGACATTGAGCCTCTGATTCTAAAGGTGCATTAGGCATCAGAGCCTTCCAAGATTGCTATTGTGCACTTGGCGACTCCACTATGGCGACTTCATTGATGCAAACCCACAGGTGATTCCACTGTTTCAACCATGGCTTCTAGAGGCAGACATACAAGGTCTACTCCACAACTGCCTTTAGTGACACCTGAAGCTGACCCAGAGAAGATCATCAGAAAGGGAAAGGCCTTTGGAAGAGGTACTTCTACTGCTAAACCATGTATTTCTTATGATTTGCATTTTTCCATAAGAACTCCAACCCCTCCATCTCATTATGTTTTATTGCCTTCTGTTGGAATTTTCCGAAGTCTAAAGTTTGGGAGTGTTCCTGCTAAGTTTTCTCCTCCTGGTCTTGGATTGGAGGGATAAAGCCTTGTCACTCCCCTTTCTCCTGAAGTTGTACCTTGGCCTAGACCCAGGACCAAATGAGATTTCCCCACAGTTGTCTTTATCACCCCTCCTCCTATTACTGTTGCAGCCACTCCAGAAAGAGAAGCCTTTGCTGACTCAAGCCCTGTAGCTTTTTCTTTGAATCTTCCATTGTTTCCCTTTCCACCTGGAAGCTCAGTTCCAGTCTTCCCCTGTTTGAACTCCTTCCTCTCCTAGTTCTCCTCCATCAATAATTCCTATGGTAGGAGAAAATCCCCCCATGACTAGGATGGAGGCCATAATAGCTGCTAGGTATGCTCCCCTTGTGTTGCCTCAGCCTCTCAATGCCCTTCCAACAGATGGCTACCTCAAGAAGCTGCCCAAGTTTATAGGTGA
Organism: Picea glauca; assembly: GCA_000966675.3. Classification (NCBI taxonomy): domain Eukaryota; kingdom Viridiplantae; phylum Streptophyta; class Pinopsida; order Pinales; family Pinaceae; genus Picea; species Picea glauca. The sequence continues at coordinate 13,789 of JZKD02S1332446.1, read as the reverse complement.
AGGATATATAACCGCAAAAGAACACCTTGAAGTCTTTTACAGTTTTACGGATCATCATGTCATCATGCATGCAGACGTATGGATGAGGATTTTTGTTCATAGCCTTGAAGGTGAGGCTAGGAAATGGTTTATGGCCTTTCCTCCTAGATCTATTGATGGGATAGAAGATTTGGATAACACCTTCTTGAGATAGTGGGGAGATAAGAAAGACTTCATGTATTACATGACAGAGTTTGGGTCTTTGAAGAGAAAGGAAGGAGAGTCTGTCTCCGACTTCTCGAAGAGGTTCAATAACATGTACAATAAGATCCCTGCTGAGATAAAGCCCTCAGAAGATTTATCCAAAATTACTTATGCCAACACTTTCGACCCTGATTTCTGCCTTTTGTTGAGGGAAATACGAGCCACTTCCCTGGCTCACATGCAGGATGCAGCTGTAGAAGTTCAGTCGAATATATTAGTTGTTGATCAACTCAAAAATAAAGCTGATAGAGACATACCCAGGAGGAGATCTGAAGCCTCCAAATCTGGTTCCTTTTCCCTTCCCCCTCAGATGGATGAAGTGACTAAGGTATTAAAATCGCTTTCGGCTAGGATGGAAAGGTTGGAGTTAGAAGGGAAGCCCATTTACATAAATCCCCAAAATACTGATAACAGAGGTTTTAGGAGGCCAAACAACAATCTTCCCCAGATTATGCCAAGGGAACAAAGGAACAGAAATAGAGACGATCAGAGGATCCAAACTCCTCTTCAGAATAACCTGGTTGTTGGTGAGGAAGAAGAGGAAATATATGAGCTTGATCCTGAAATTCATTGTTTTGGAGACACTTCCTCTTTTCCTCATTTGACTCGATCAGCATATGAGGAGTCTCTCATGGACAGTCAGCTTAATGAGCTTAACAAGGGAGACAAGGCTACCATCGACCAAAATAGATACAACCTCAGGTCCAAGAAGAAAGTTGGATCGCATGATGTTCCTGAGCAGCCCACCAGAGAAGAGGAGCCTGCTAAAGATATGGCAGACAATAACCAAGGTATGAAAACCCAAGCCCCCTCTCCAATAGTCCATAATCCTGTTCTTGAAATAAAAGAAATCCCAAAGCTCATATCTTCTTTTAATTTTGAGCATGAAATTCAGAAAATCAAAATCCATGTACCCCTCTCTGAGCTAGTTAAACATGAAGATTTCAAAAGGAGCCTCTCTAAGCTACTACATTCCGAGCCCTCATATCATCCCACAGACTCAATTAACTTGCAAGATGAAAAACTTGCAGTAATCCTGGGTCCTATGGTGGAAGACAGAGATGATTCATCCCCTCCCTTCTACACATCCCTAAACATACATGACAAGGTGATGCACAACTGTTTGATGGATTCAGGGGCGTGTCATAATCTCATGCCCAAAATTTTCATGGAAGAAATCAGCTTGGAATTCACAAAGGCCTACCATGACTTGTACACTTTTGATTCAAGGAGAGTGCAATGTCTTGGAGTCATCAAAGACCTGGTGGTGTCCTTATTTCAGATGCCCATGAAGAGTGTGGTCATGGACATTGTGGTAGCCGATGTTCCTCCCAATTTTGGCATGCTATTGTCAAGATATTGTATTAAAAAACTTGGAGGAACATTATAGATGGACCTTACATATGCCAACATTCTAGTATTTGGAGGGGAGCACAGAAGACTGTACAGAGAAGCTCAGCTGGCCTACATTGTCAGTGATGAAGCAGACCCCACAAATCAACCCATCTTTGCCCTTGATACTGATTTGGGATCTAGCTTGTTGCAACTCACCAACATCCCAGAAGATCCTCTTCAAATCAGAAAGCAACCCATTACCCCCCATGAAGTCTCTCCCTCAATTACTTTAGTATGGAAAATGTTATTTGAAGGGGCTTCTTCTACAGATGGTGTTGGTGCTGGGATAGTTTTGGTTTCCCCTGCTCAGGAAACTATTCCATAGTCATACAAATTAGAGTTTGCAGCTACCAATAATGTGGCAAAGTATGAAACTTTCATTTTGGTCTTAAGGGCTGCAAAGGACATGGGGATTAAAGAGATCACTGTGTTTGGATATGTTGAGTTGATTATCCAGTAGATCAGAAATGTTTATCAGGACAAACACCCTCGGCTTAGGAGCTACATAAATGAAGCCTGGGAACTCATTGACAGTTTTTTCCTGGCCTTCAATATATCATTCATTCCAAGAGGAGAAAACTCTGTGGTTCATTCCATGGCTACTTCAACTAGCAATTTCAAAATTCCTCTACCACCTAAGCTCAGATATGATACAGAAGTGAAATACAGACCCTCCATACCTGACAATGTCAAGCATTGGAAGGTGTTTGAAGATGATCTTGAGATCAAGAGATTCCTGGAGACTGTTGAAGAATTTTCAGCACTGCACATTGATCAAGACTCTGCCTCTGAAGAAGACTCTCGGGCCGATATTTTTCTCAACAAAATTTTTGATCATCTCATTGTTCAGCTATCTAGAAATCACATTCCAAAGGGACTAGTTCCTTTGGAGAGAATTTTTGATAGAAATGATGTGGCAATAAAGGGTGAAGTCTTAGATGATAATGTTGATGTAACAAAATGCAATATTGGCACAGAGGAGGATCCTAAGTTTTTCAAGTTGTCAAGAAGCCTGTCAAAAAATCAGAGGGCCGAGGATACTGAGTTATTAAGGGAATTTGCTGAGGTGTTTTCATGGACCTATGAATACCTTAAGACATATGACACATCTGTCATTGAGCACAAGATCCCACTAAAAGAGGAGGCCAAGCCATTCAGGCAGAAGCTAAGACAGATTAATCCTATGTTGTTGCCTGTCATGGAGAGAGAGGTGAAGAAGTTGTTAGATGCCAAAATCATTGTCCCCTTAAGATACTCTGAATGGGTGGCCAATCTAGTCCCAGTAAGGAAGAAGAGTGGAGAAATCAGACTCTGTGTTGATTTCAGAAATCTAAATAGAAGCTCAAAGAAGGACAATTACCCCCTACCTAAGATGGAACATATATTGCAAAGGGTAACATGGGCCTCACAAATTTCAATGATTGATGGCTTTTTTGGCAACAATCAGATCTCTGTTCTGCCTGAGGATAGGGAGAAAACAACCTTCACCACTCCTTGGGGTACATTCATGTATGCCAAAATGCCTTTCGGATTGATGAATGAAGGGGCAACGTTTCAGCAAGCCATGGACATAGCCTTCATTGGGGAGAAAGATCAGTTTGTGGTGATCTATCTGGATGACATCACAGTCTTCTTCAGATCTGATAGAGAGCACTGCTGTCATCTGAGGAAAGTTTTCTTGAAATGCAGAAAGTTTGGTCTCTCCCTCAATCCCAAGAAGTCTCTATTTGCTATGAAGGAGGTAAAATTGATAGGTCATATAGTATCTGCTGAGGGACTGAGGATCGATCCCAGCAGGGTGGGGAAAATTCAATCCTTATCACTCCCAAGGTCCAGGAAAGAAGTCCAGTATTTCCTAGGAAATATTAACTTTCTAAGAAGGTTTGTTTCAAATTTTGTTGAGTTGGTGAAGCATGTTACAACCATGCTTAGAAAGGGGAATGAAGTAAAGTGGATTGCCGAACCCAAGGAAGCCTTTGACCAAATCAAAAAAGAATTGACTGAGGCACTTGTGCTTATCAGTCCTGATTATTCCAAGAACTTCCTGATCTTTTCTTTCTCCTCCATTGATACAGTGGTTGTTGTCCTACTACAGAAGAATGATGCAATGTTGGATCAGCCTATTTCCTTTTTCAGCAGAGCATTGAGGGATGCTGAGATCAGGTATGGAATTATGGAAAAGCAAGCCTATGCCCTGGTGAGAGAACTCAAAGCTTTTAGAGTCTATGTCTTGCACTCAAAAGTAATCGCATATGTTCCTTAAGCCTCTGTGAAGGACATTCTTATACAACCTTACATAGATTGTAGAAGGAGTAAATGGATTGCTAAGATCCTTGAGTTTGATCTGGAAATAAAATCCACCAAGTTAGTTAAAGGGCAAGGTTTGGCCAAGTTGTTGTCTGAATCCAATTGTAAAGTGTCGGGGGTTAACTTCATCAACCTTTGCTTAGAAGTTTAGCAGGCGGAGTTGTCTGATGGAAGTCCTCAGGGAAGTTTACCATTAGCAGAATGCACCTAGTATGCAGGCATTATATATTTTCTTCAAGAATTAAGACCCCCTGATGGAATGGGAAAAATCAAGGTAAGAGCTTTAAATCTCAAAGAAATCAGATATTTCCTTATTGACCGGGTCTTATATTGGAAAGACCCTATGGGAGTTCTTTTGAGATGTCTCAACCCACAGGAGACCCAAAGAGTCATGCTTGATTTCCATAGCAACCTATGTGGGGGACATCATTTCTAGAAGACCACGGCCTACAAAATTCTCAGGGATGGTTACTACTGGCCCACCTTATTCGCTGATGTATGCAGAGAATTCAGAGCATGAATCAGATGTCAAAAATTATCATGGAAGCAACATCTCAAATCCTTGCCATTAAAGCATGTAGTAGCTTCAGGACCCTTTCAACAATGGGGGTTGGACTTCATTGGAGAAATACATCCTGCCTCCAGTGGAAAACACAGGTGGATCCTGACTGCCACTGATTACTTCACCAAGTGGATAGAAGCTATCCCTAACATGAATGCTTCTCATAAGGTAATCATTGGATTTCTCAAAGACATCATCACAAGGTTTGGTTGTCCCAGCAGAATTGTCACTGATAACGTTGCATCTTTCAAGTCTGAGCCACTTGTCAAGTTCTCTGAGCAGTTTGGGATTTCACTAATTTACTCCACTCCCTATTACCCTCAAGGAAATGGACTGGGAGAGTCTTCCAACAAAATCTTAATCAAGCTCATTAAAAGATTGCTAAAAGAAAATAAGAAATCCTAGGATTCAAAGCTCAAATTCGCTCTGTGGATTGATCAAGTGACAGCAAAGAGGTCCATGGGCACCTCCCCTTTTCAACTTGTTTATGGGACAGGAGTTGTATTTCCCACCCAATTGGCTCTGCCTGTAGCAAAATTATTTCAAGAGTATGAAGGAGAGCCCGACAATATGGTCATAAGAATTCATCAGCTAGTGGAAGTGCAGCAAACAAGAGAGAAGGTAATGGACAAAGTTCAACATCATCAACAGAAGATCAAGCAGACCTTTGACAGAAAGGTCAGGAAAGAGGGATTCGAGCTGGGAGATCTAGTGCTCAATTGGGATGCACCTAGGCAGGATAGAGGCAAACACAACAAGTTTGAAGACCTCTGGATTGGGCCCTTCAAAATATCTGAAGTATGTTCAGACAACACCTACAGGTTGCAGGATTTGGAGGGTGAAGAAGTTTTCAATGGCCCAGTGAATGGGCATTTCATGAAGAAATATTTTGTTTGAGCCATAATTGGCTCCTCGATTTATTGTAAATATTGTTTTCCTGTTTGTTTCTGGCTTAATAAATGAATCCATAGCAAAACAACAAGGCACTCAAGTTGCAGAAGAGTTCTTGGCATCTCATAGGGAGAAAGACATCCCCCATGGAGCCTAATGTTATCACATAATCATGTATGAGGGGTGTTTTGCATTTGGAAAAGGCACCAAGGCGAAAAATTGGCGAGATTGCGGGTCAAAACCTACTTTCCAAATTTTGGAGGCCTCAGCGCATGATACTAAGGAGCAGGTAGTTATGGGCTGCCAGGACTTGGGCGCTCAGATCTACGGCCAAGGATCAATTATGGAACCCCTTCGTCATTCTACCCTTATCAAAAGGGGGGGGGTATGGAATGAGAAGTAAGGGGCACCTAGATCTGGGCAGCTAAGATCTGTGTGCCCAGATCTATGGCGCAGGTTCCGTTCCAGACCCCCCTTTCTTTTCTGCCTTTAATGGGGGGGGGGGTGTCCAGAATGAGGCGGTTTTGAATGTGCCCCCCCCCGCTATCGTGGCACCCTCTCATGATGTCAGACCCCCTCTCTCCTAAATCTGCTTACCACCTCCATTACCGCATTCACCTCCCTCTTCCATCTGTCCTCCACTCCATCTCTCACCTCCGCCCATCGCATCCTCCCTGGCAAATGGTCTCATCTCATCCGCTGCCACAACCTTATATCTTCCCCTACATCATCGCCCCACACCACTTCACACCTGTACCTCCCTATTCCATTCCACTTCCACTTGTGTCTGGTCCCCTTCTCCCTCACCAATCGCATTACGACCACCTCGTCACCTTCCCGTGACACATCGCCTTGTCATCCGATGTCCTAGCCTCTATGTTTTCATCCACATGGCCTCTCCTCATCTCATTCCCGCATCATTCATGTTAAATCGTCATTGCCTATCCACCGCCCATTCACTATCTTATGTCGTGTGCCCTGTATTATCTTCACCCCCGTCAGATCCTCATCCACGACCGCAGACTGGACCTCCTCACAGCAGTCCAACGAAGAAGCAGCAACCAAGGACAGGTTGCTACGTCGTTCAAGTGCAGAGTTGACCAGGAGCCTCTCAGATCCCGATGTCAATTAATGCAAATGTGGAAGGTGGGTGAGACATCGTCTCCTTCCATAAATAGAAGTCCAGAAAGGGACAAAGCACAGAGGTGATTGTCAGTCCTTTCTGACATAGATCATGTCCAACAGAAGACTGCATGGGCAATATGCCCAATGTCTGCATGCGCAGCATGACAAGAGAAGTTGAGAAATGTAAAGCCTTGAATGTATGACTTGATCGCGTCTCAGAGAGTTGGAGCCAGTCTGAGTATATGTAGGCATTTTTTCCATTTTTGTGGGTATCGATGGTAGAGCTAAGCTCCCTATTGTAATGTTTTAATGAAGCATTGGTTTCCTTGGTTATGCATATGTACGTGAGACTTCTTGTTTAATGACAGTCAGCTTCTTTTATTTCTCTGTAACTCATGTGTTAGAACACCCGGGCATGGATGATCCAGTCAGAAGTAGTTTTGTTGTTGTGATGGAGGTTTGATCACAGTGGCATAACAACTAGTTTTAACAGGCTTTTCATGTTATCTCTCTTTTTTATATACCAATTAGCTCGAGCATGGAGGATCCAGTCGAGTTGTTATTATAGCGTTGTGATGACGGTTTAATCACTTCATTGTTATAGTTGTGATTTTCTCAAGTCATATCTTGGTGTCTGAAGCCATGGTTCAAGCTGAGCTTTCACTTGGAGATTTTTTTATTTCTTGTTCACTTACTCACCCTTTACTACACTTATTGACTGAAGTTAGATTGAGACCTCACCTGTCCATGCTTTCCTTGGTCCAGGATTCTGAGTTAAAATGATATGGTTCTGAGTTTACTTCCATTCGGTCACCTTTTATAAACCAACCCATGACATAAAATACTGATGGGTATCAGGCTTACTCCTGCTGCAATCCAGGAGTGAGTTCTGGTGCTAACAGGTATTAGTAGCTGTCAAAAACTGAACAAAGGGAAAAGAACAAGAAGAATTTGGCACATCACAGAAATCAAGTAGTCCAATATCAAATACCAACAAAGAATTAAGTGCACGCATCCAAAATAAAGTGTGATGACATTCAAGAAGCAGAGGAAGAAGGATAACATCCCTTAGATAAGAAATGGAGACCTACCAGAGGCAAAGAGACCCGCACAGACAAAAACACCACCAAAGATAAAATCAACAATGCAGAGAGGAGAACAGATAAAGAAGATGAAGGTGCGAAAGAATGCACCTCATCTCACAATAACTTAGGATGATGAAAAATTGGTAGAAGATAAAGTACAGGATCATGGATAAGAATCATTATATGTTGCGGTGTCAGAAATATAAGAACTGATGAAAACACTGATAGAGATTAAAGAATTCTTGGAGAGCCTACAAATGAATGTAGCATAGCAGAAGGGTATAGTGCAGCAGGAGAAAATACATGAAGAAAAGGAGACAATGCAAAAAAAAACAATGGGAAGTGATACTTTCAAATCAACCAAAGAATGCTACAAGTAGACGATGACACAACACATAAACCTTTGAAGGATATAGAGCAATTGGACTTGGTGTTGTCCAAGATTCCAACCAAGGTGTTATATAAGTTGCAAATTAGTGTCGCACATGAAATTCAATCAAGGGACAAGATAGAAGCGATGAACTTGGAGACAATGAAGGAGGTGACGGAGGTATTGGAGATAGCCCTCAGAGAAGTGTAGCTCGAGAGAGATGAAAAAAAAATGCACAATAAAATTAGAACAAAGACTTGAGGAAGTCTTTCAAACTATCCCAGAGAGCGCACTAGCAAGGGAGTTCAACGTAGAAGAGAATATCCAAAATATAGCACATGATATGGACAACTACTAACAGGAAACCATAGACCTAAAAGAGAAGGTGATCCCTAGGACTCCACCAAATATCAAAGCACAAAGGGACAAACATGATGTGGAATACATAGAGAATATTGAAGGAGAGATTAATAGAACAACATAATTATATAATAGTACAGCAGAGATGTCGACTAAACTACAAGAACATGTGAAGATTTAGGAATTAGACCAAAAGGAGGGAAACATAAACACTACAGTCAAAGACTTGAAGCATATACAAAATAACATGGCCATATTTGATAGGATGAAGAGTGCACAAGAGATGAAGAACTTGCAAGAAGAACTGAAGGAAGTCCAGATGGAGAAGCAACTAAGGCAAGCTTAGTTGGAGCCATTGTAGGAAGGGGTCGAGACGATGATCACATAGTTGGAAGTAGCAAAGGGAAAGATAGAAAAGATACACTTGGAGAGTGTAGAAGTATTGGAGGATCACATTACAGTATAGATAGTAGAAAGCATTGCAGAAAGTAGCGAACAAGCGAAATCACAAGTACAACAGCTGACAGGAAGATTTGAGGTGTTGAATAAGTCAGTGCATGAGGAAACAAGTGTCTGAGTGGCTCAGGATGAGCCACATGTTAGTTTTGGGGTCATGTTGGAGCAAGATATTTTGGATCAAAGTTCGAGGAATAAGGAAGAGAGCAGTAAACAAGGCAGGTATCTAAGGAATGTACCAAAGAGGTAGCACGCACAAGGATAGAAGGAAAAGCAGTGTGAGGAAAAGAAGAGTCAAATCAAGGAACAATTAGATCAAGGACCAGCTACATGCAAGGAGTTACCACGTGGACAAACCTAATCCACTTAGGGTTAGGGTTTCGGTAATCATTGTAATGGGTTTAACCCATTTTTGGTAGTATAAATAAATGAAGTATGGCATAGCTAGGGGGGAGATATATATCTTACCTTTGGTATTTTTTGGAGAGTTTGAGTCATAGTTACTAGTTTTTGGTCGAGAGTTTTGCAGATGGGACTATTTTTGAGATGTAATTGAGGGTCAGGTCGCAAGTTCTAGAGCTTGGTGCGACACTGGTCAGACTCACAAATACTTATATACTACTGATGCAATGCATGCAATGCGATATTTTGAAGAAGATGAATAAATAAGCATAGAATTCCAAATCTTTGTGGACGTAGCCCAGGGGAGGTGAACCACAATAAAATATTGTGTCAGTGTGTGGAATATGTTCTTTAATGTGTTGTAATGCATATTATGGTGAATGAATGGTTAAATGAATGAATCTGTTAAGGTTAATTTGTAGTGCACACTATATTAGACATGTTATTCGATGCATAATGAATGTTAAAGGTTAATTGAATGGTAGATCTGATGAATACTGAAGTAGAAGTATAAATATGATTAACATCCCATGATTGAAGACATCTGGGTCATGCAATCACCCATAAGCCATCTCGGGTGAGACTGTGATGTGCACTTTGTGCAGAGTGTTACCTTCTGGTTTACCAGAGGGGTTGATGGTTTCTAGGGTTTTGTTGGAGAACTAAGGTAGAACCCAGGTCAACCCATACATCCAACACCAACCAACTGTCCAACGATCTTGTCGACATCTCTGGAGCTTACAAAATGTTCTATCGTACATACTCAAGGGTTGAAATCAATCTCTAAGGGTTGACATCAATCTAGAACATCATTCTCCAAGGGTTGACATCAATTAAAATCGACTATCCAACTATCTGTCAATCTAGATCAACTTTATGAAAATATCCCCCTTTGGAATTGATGGAAAAACCAACATTGATGGCAACACTTAGTCATGAAAACACTCATTCTCATACTCCTCATCAATTTTTCTATCTCTGCCCATTTTACATTAATGAAAAAAGGTATCTCCTCTTTGGGTCTGCTGCCCCTAATGAAAATTTCCTTGGGGATGCTCCCCCTATCTTCATTGTCCTTTCTCATCATCTGAATAATATCTCCCCCTTTGAAAAGGGATACCACTCTGATGCAATGTTGATGGAATGGCTTCCAATGCTTCCTCTATGATCATCTCTATCATCTCTCCTCCTGCGATCATACCTCTATAACCAATCATGGGAAAAGGAATAACTCCCCCTGTGGGTATGTCTCCCCTTATCTTCTTTGCAATGTGTCATGTAATCACTATCAACAATATGCTACCACTGTAATATTCTTCTGTTGTGGATGTTGCTACTCTACCAAAACATTGATCAACCGCTCAACAATACTGCATCAAGAATACCATGATTTTCTCTTCCTTTGATAATCCTTGGACCTTTCCATGCATCATACAATGATCCATCAATATATAACTGTTGTTGTTACTATATCTATCACTGTCAACCAATCATTGTATCAACAACCTGTATCTGATCATCAACCATCTAAACATGTGCCATACCATACATCAAGTGTGTACATACATACTATCTCATGATATCAGCAATGAATATTGAATCATAAGAAAAGAATCAACTGTGTGCAACCAAGCATCATCAACCAATGCATCAACCATGCAAAACAATTGTACCAACAAAAATGCATTAACTATGCACAACACAACCTATACTAACAACCTATCTCATCAACTAAATCAGATATATTCACCAATATCAATCACCAAGACAATTCTCAACCATCAACAAGATGTACCACAATCAAGATGTGATTCTAAAAGGATATCCATGCATATATTCCACATCATCCATAATCCATATGCGAGTAATACTACTACCAGGTGCCTGTAACAATGTACCAAGTATGTACCAATCATGCATCAACTATATATCATGTTATGATTCATCAATATGTACCAACATCATCATTCCATACACTTCGTGTATCTACCAACTATATTTCCCAATATGTAACTCAACCATATGGCAAATACATAAACCAAGATATCCAACAAATAGGCCTCTAATTATACATCACACGACCATAAACCATTATATCAAACCATGTGCCAAAAACCTCTATGGTATGTAGCATTACGCATGTACTACCATATGCCAAGAATATGTGCCAAATGTGTACCAAGCATATATCAAGATGATCATCAAGTGCCTCTATCAATGTACCAATACCAATAACATCAACAACCATACACCATGCCAATCATGTACCTCAAACAAGTGTCATATCACTCATGATATGCCTCAACCAAGACCCATAAACCATGTGCCAATGAGTCCAAGGGATGTACCATCAATGTATCACAACAAGTAGACCTCAAGAAACATCCACCATGTATCCAATTATGTGCCTCAAGTCATATACCTATACCTTCAACCACATGCCTCAAGAATTCTCCTCAATGTCACCAAGATACAATATATCAAGCCTCATATATCAAGACTACTAACAAAAATCTCTCACATTGCACCATAAGATATGTCAATAGAGCTCACACATCTACCAGCCATGTACTACAAAAGATATGCCTCAAAACCATTTACTACTGCAAGTATAATGCATCAATAATACCTCTAGACATGTATCAGGAATATGCATCAATGAATCAATTATATACCTCTAGATAGCATCACATCATCATGATATACCTCATAGACAAAGTGTCATAACCTTACTAATAAATACTCAATATAACCAACATTGTACCTTAACAGAAATGCCTCAATCCACACACTATGGTTTGTACCATGCATCCAAGATAGGCCTCAATCATATGCTCCAAAATTCAACTATATATCATCAAAATACATTCATCAAACACACACACAAGTAAACCCACAGATTTGTTGTTGACCTGTAATATTAGATCCTAGATAACCTGGGCTTACTCAACTTCTGCACTCTATTCCAACCCCATTTTTCAAGGCTTTACCACATGTACGCAACCTCACCTCAGACAACTCATGTATGTACATGACCTTTATATAAATCACCTCATTTATGTATTTTACAGCTCCCACAGGAAGCTACGTATGACTCAGAAAATATTAATCTTTCCTCATTCTTTATGTCTTCATTTGTGTCTAGTTTTTCAGTCTTCATCGTCCACTACTGAGAGTGTCCTAGTTTCTTAGTACTTTTTATTTGAGCTTCCATCCTTTAAACATTATCTTTCTTCCATGTTTCATTTTCTCTTCTTGCATTATTGTATGAACCATTCCTCATTGATTGTCTTCTTGAATTCCATCAATCCTGGGATTTGTGGCCAAACCCACTTCAGTTGTAACATCTCATGGTGTGAAAATGTGCAACAATGTGTCCCACGAGATTACATCTCCAACATCTTAAGATGTTATTGAATCTTCCAACATATTTCCTTGAATAATGTATGCAATCCAAATATTTGTGACCATATTCATTAGATGAGAAGTAGTGACCATGAAAAACATTTTCATGCATGTTCTTTTGTGTCAACCTTAAAGGTGTCTCTCTTCTGTATTTGTTTGAGGTGTAGGCTTGGATTCTTGGGGTATTCCTTGTTTTGATATTCTGAAGGTTTCCTTGCCTTGTGTTGGTTCTTGACTTGCAAATGTGCTTCCATCCTTTGAAAATGAATGACCTACATCATGCTTCTTAGAAGTGATAGCTTTAGAGTGTGTTGCTTCCTTGTTGTATCCAAGACCATATTTATCATTCGATGCTATTTGACTATCCAAGATTTCGTCCAATATTGTTGAGTTGTTCATGAACTTGATATGAGTGTTTTCCTTTTATTCTTTCCTTCTGAGATCAACAACTTCTGCTTCCAGCTTATGACATGATTCTTCCTTTTCATTTACATGATTCTTCAATAGTTCCTCTATCCTCTTGGCTTCTTCAAGTTGGGTCCTCATATTGAAATTGATTTCTCTTTTTTATTTAATATCTTCAAGGCTTTTGATAAGCTAATCATCTACCTTCTTCTTTTCTTTTGTTTGACTAATTATATCAGTATTTATTTTCTTGATCTCTTCATCTTGTTTCATGAGTATTTTCTTTAGTGCCATCGCATGTCTTTGGTACTTTTCTAGGGGTTCCTTAGTGTATTCTTCAAGATCCTCAAAAGCATATGAATCATATTATGTTTCCATGCTAAATTCTTTTAAACCATCTATAATGTTATCTTTAAGCTTCAACAAATCTTCCTCTTCATCTATAAGATAATTGTTACCTGATTCTACACAAACTTGTTCTAGATATTCTTCTTCATTTGAAGGAGAACATTCAACATCATCACATTTAGAATATTTTGGAGAGTCTTTACCTTCATCGATGAATGAGTCTTTATATGCCTTCTCTAGCTTCAACTATAGATCCTTGGTGGAGCTACATTGTCCTATGATTTCTTTGATAGAACCTAAGAGTCCATTTAAGATGGTCTTGAATGCCACTGCATTATTCTTCTTTGCTTCCTTTTAAAATGCAAATTTTGACTTATTCTTCGAGGGAACTGATCCAACAAAAATTGTGTCCCAAACACCTACTCATTTTGACTT
>JZKD02S1332435.1:0-11738 GCA_000966675.3 Picea glauca | reverse complement strand
AAAGAATTCCATAAATTATGGTGGGCAGTAATTTTTAGTAAAAATGTCTAATTACCTAAATATGAGGAATGTACTGCATATTTACTTCTACCTATATTTATTCAAAGAAATTTGAATTATGGAGGAATAATTTAACAAAGTCAAATGCTATGTGGATGGATTATAACCAAATTAATCTTTGGGTAGTTACGGAGGTATTGTCCAATTATTTATAAGAAAGAAAATTTAATTTAATTTTAAATTTAATATTCAATGAGATGTGTCTTTTTTTTGGGATCAATCTAATATTACTATAAAAAGACACTTGAAAGACACAACAATAGACACATATATTTTTTCTCTCTCACACGTGGGATAAGTGATCTAAGGAAGAAACTAAGAAGTTGAAATTTTCCGAGTTACTTAGTGATGTTCTAGTGTTTACTAAAGTAATATCGTATATCATTGGAAGTAATTACCACTTGCGGAAAATTGTGCTTGTTTGAATTAACACTAGAAAATCCACATGGTTAGCCATATGACATTGAGTATATGATGTATGTGTGTTGGTAGCCGTATGACATCGAGTATATGTTGGATGTGTGTTGGTAGCCATATGACATTGAGTATATGATGGATGTGTGTTGGTAGTTGTATGACATTGATTATATGATGGATGTGTGTTGGTCATAGTAGAAGACATATTATTTGGAGGGTCACTGTATATAGTTGTGCACAAGATAAATTGATCTCCTCTAGGAGATGTTTTTTTTTGTTCTTGTTTATTGTTCCGGGAAGGTCACAGGTAATATTTCTAAGAAGGAGACATAATGATGGTCATAGGAGGTATACATGGAGGGAAAGACCTTCCAACATGATATCAAGGAGAGACATTTCCAGACATGATGCTCTAGGAGCAGTGTACCTCCCAGGACGAGACCATTCTAGATAGAAGAGACAGTTCCAATGATCATGGATACAACGAGTCAATACCGATTGTAGCACAACTATGGTAGATCTAGTAGAGGAGGAAAACACATTATGATATTAAGAGGGAGTAGGTTTAGCAGTCCCAGTACATGAGTCGAGCCAAGAGATGTTGTGGAAGAAGGCATGGCAACAGTTCTAGTGTATGTAGAGGCACTCCGAGAGATGGAGGCAGTACTACATATAGAGGGAGAAGAGATTGAGTTACCTCCAGAGAAGGAGGAAGAACTACCTTCAGTGTAAGAGGAGCAAAGACAAAGGATGAGTCACCTCCATCTCTAGAGGGAGTGTTGATGCATTTCAGATTCCTGAGACATTGGTTTCATGAGGGAACCTTGATATATCAAGTATGGTCCAAGATGACTTAGCATGATGGAAATTTACCTATGTTTATGTGGGAAAAGGAATCCATGACTGTAATGTATGTTCAGAACGGAAGTCCTCATAATACTTTGAGGAACATGACACTCGAGGAGGCTTTCACTAGAGTGAATCCTGAGGTTGGAAACTTCAGGAATTTTGGGTGTCCAATATACATTCATGTACCCAAGGAGAAAAGGACCAAGCTAGACCCTTTTGGAAGAAAGCGTACAATTGTGGGGTACAATGAGTCTTCAAACGCATACCAGATCTACATTCATGGTCAGAGACAGATTGAGTTGAGCAGAGATGTTACCCTTGAGGAGGAGGTATCCTTCATGATATCTAGAGGATCTCACATGGAGATTGATAGTGAGAGACATGAATATATGATGTCTTCTCTCCCTCATGCTCCAGCAGTTCAGAGGGATACAATTGAGCCTATTGATTAAATTGATCAAGTTGATCATGTAGCTCCAGCTGATGTTCCCAGAGATATGTAGTAGTTTGGAAGAGACCTACATGGGATCGTGAGACTCTGCAAGAGGCAGAAGGACATGCATATCTTCATGGTACCTTCCGAGAGAGAAAGATACCTCAGAGATATTCATGCTATGTTGCAGTTATGAGACACATCATTGATTTTTAGCCTTCCTGTTATGAGGAGGCAACTAGTCATCCAATATGGAGAGATGTCATGATGGAGGCGTGTCAATCCATGATGAAGAATGATGTGTGGGATATTGTTCTGAGACCTGAGGGGAAGTCTATAGTGAATTCCAAATGGATCTACAAGATCAAAAACACAGTTGACGGGAGCATTGAGAGGCACAAAATGCAATTTGTTGCTAGAGGATTCTCTCAAGTGGAGGGAATAGATTATGAGGAGATATTCTCTCTTGTTGCTCGATACACTTCTATCTGGATGATTATTTCCCCTACAGCATCCATGGGTTGGAGAGTACATCATATGGATGTGAATACAACCTTTCTCAATGGAGAGATTGAGGAAGAAGTATACATCAAGCAATCTGATGGTTTCATGATACATGAGAAGGAGTCTCATGTGGGTAGGTTGAACAAGGCCTTATATGGACTCAAGTAATCAACTTGAGCTTGGTATGCGAGGATTGACAAAAATTTGATGATTTTGGGCTTCAACACAAGTGTTGTTGATCCCAGCCTGTACTACAAGACTGTTAATGGTGAGTCCTTGATTTTGTTCCTCTACGTTGATGATTTATTCCTCAACAATCAGATTTATTCCTCACCGGTACAAAGAGCCTTATTGTTGAATGCAAGTATGCATTGGCCTCTTATTTTAAGATGAATGACCTTGGTATGATGCACTACTTCTTGGGACTAGAGGTGTGGAAAAGAACTAATGAGATATTCCTAAGTCATGGGAAGTACACAATTGAGATATTGAAGAAGTTTGGGATGTTGAATTATGAGAACCCGTGGACTAAGCCACGTTTTCTGTGAATCCTGGGTATTCTGTATTTGTCTGAGCCATGTGGTGTCGTAAAAGTGGGTTGTTGTGGCCACGCAGTTCGTAGATTGAGTGTGGCTTACTACCTTCTGTCATTCCTGTGTGAATGAGTGTTGAACCATTACTGTTTTCCTCACCGGGCTAGAGCTGAGTCAAGGAATGTGCTGAAGAAGTGGGTTGTCAGGCCCGTGGTAGAAGAGGCAGGTTGTCGGGCCTGTGAGAAACTCTCTCCAGGTGGGAGAGTCTGCTGGGAAGTGGTTTTATCCTAGAGAGAGTCCAGCACCAACTACAGAGCTTTGAGATTTCCTGATCCGACCTGTTGCTGAGACCCAAAGAGGGAGTTGAAGAACCGACGGACTGTGCTTGTGAAGGTACATATTCCTGGGTGGAACATGCATGTGGGGAATGAGAGTTTGTGAGTAGTGGGCATAAGAAGGCTCCTAGAGAGAATCCTTCTGGTTGCTTTGTGCAGTTTTCGTGTAACCTCAGCCTAGTCTAGGAATCCCTTGCCTTGGGTGGAGCTTAGTCCTAGCTCGAGGGTGACCCATTGTTGAGCATGATGAGAAGCGTGGCATATGGCTGGGAGTTTCATGGAAGGTATGCACGTAATTGGTGGTCTTATAATAAAAGATAAGTACCACTTTTATGTTCATTTACATGTTGTGTAATGGTACATATGTTGTAATTGATGAGTTTCATCTGTATATGTTGTATATGCTGCATGTGTAGGCTTATTGTTATTTCCACATTATTATGTTATATATATGTAGAATAGTCATTCTATGTTTATATGGATGTGTATATTTTTCTGCAAATATCTCTGTGTGGCATAGCCCAGTAGTTTAAGGCTGGAGATGTCATAGATTAGAATAGAGCAGTAGAGCTACAGGAGTAGTGGCATTGCCTGACATGTTGGTGGTCGGGGATGTTACAATATGGTATCATATCTTTAAAGGCTAAGTTAAGGTTGTGTAGGTGGCATTGCCCGGCTTGTTTGTGGTCGGGGATGTTACAATGTGGTATCATAGCTTTAAAGGATAAGTTAAGGTTATGTAGGTGGCATTGCCCGCCTTGTTGGTGTTCGGGGATGTTACAATATGGTATCAAAACTATGGTTACAACACTGAGACTTAACAGGCCATGTTAGTGGAAGTTGAAGAAAAAGTTTCGAAAATAATTGTTATTGAAGTAGACAAAATTCGAGTTCTGATCCATGGTTTCAATGCTGAGCCTAGATGGGCTGGATAAGTAGTCATTGGACCCAAGGTTTAAGGTGGAAATTGTTTCTAGAGAAACCAATTTCTAACCTCAGAATGTTCCCGAGTTCCAAGAGTTTACCTTGACCATGTTAAGAATCTCAGGAAAAGTAGCGCTATCGTAAAACCACGACAAAAGTGGTGTTGGGCCGTAGAGTAATGTGGAACTTAGGATCTGTTCAGGAGAAGGAGAATCCTTTGTGACCGTCAGATCCGGTAATGTTGCAAGGCAGTTAACCATGAATTCCTTTGGAAATCCACAAAGTAACAGAGTCTATTTTGCATCGTAGGATCTGTTCGGAAGGAAGGGAAATCCCTTACGATTGTCAGATCTGGGGAAGGTGCAGAGGAGTTAACCCTTAAGCCCTTCGGACTTCGCGACTTCAGTGAAGTTTGATGTCAGAAATAAGAGAAGGGTTGAAGCCTGAAGCTCCGAAGTGGATCTACATTGTAGATTTGGAGAGGAGAGCTCGACCGTTGGATCAAGCCAATGTTAAAAGGTCAAACATAGTAGTGAAGGGCAAAAGCTCCTGAACAACTGAAGTAGTGAGTCATGATGATGTCACTTGGAAGGACGTGGACACATGGTATGTGTGCCACGTGTCAATGGGTTTCGGTCCCGTGGCAGGTTGAAATGCCATATGGAACGTGACATGTGACACACATCTGATTGGGCCACGAGTCAGTCGCTAGTATTCTGCCACGTGGCACTCCGTATGAGCATGGTTAGTGGGACCCGAGGTTACATAACGAAGTTAAAGGTCGGAGGACCCACAATGGCATTGGTCACGATACACCAAGATCAACGGTTAGGAGGCATTGCGGGGACCCAGGTTGCACGAGAGTTAATTCTCCAAGGTAGCCTTGCAATCCAAATCGGAGTTTCACCGAGGGATTATGTGCAAGCATCAAAAGAATTGCAGGATGAAAGGCGAGTTACTCCAAACCACCATTGCATGCCCCCGCAATTGGAAAACATTAAGTGATGTGACGTAATGATGTCAAAAAAGGTGAGATGGGAATGTTTAGAGATTAACAGTTCGTATGTGTGGATGTGAGATCCTTCGAAGCTCCGAAGTCTTGAAGACCCAAAGTTCTAGAACTCAGATGCCTGAGGTTCCATAGTAAGTGTCAGTCATTGGATGTTGAGTAGATGTGGACGATTGATCCACCCTACTTCGCGAGTTCGGTAATCTGGAACTCCAAGAGATTGTTGTGTTGTGCTTTGAAAACTTTTGAAGATGAAATATCGGGTAAGCACCTATTGATCTAACCATTGATCACGATCCATGGTCGCGTGGGTCGGGGGCTAAGAGAACAGGGGCTAGTGCCCGAAAACTATGTTAAAGAAGGGAAAAGGGTTAGGAAGGAAGCAAGTGGTTTTCATCTGGTTCAAACCCGCATCAAAAGAATACTAAATACCTAGAACTTTGTGATAGGGTCCAACAAATATCTAAGAGCCATTAGCTCAGAGAAAAGAGATCATTGCACAAGAAGTGCATCGGAAAAAAAGCACAAGTTTTAAAGGATCATAGATTTTTGCTCAAGGCTCATAATTGAGCAAGGAAGATGTGATTGGGAAGGTCTCGAAAAGAGGAATCTAGATGTAATGGTTACATAAAAACATAAAAATTGCTAGATATGTCTTCACATAGAAGAAAGAAGGCGAGAGAGAGACTTCTTGGTCTTTAGAAAAATTTTCATTGTAATGTGTCTGTGAAAGACAAGAGTTGTAATCATGTTTATTTTATTTTTTTGAAATGAATAGAATAGAGAAAATTGATCCAATTGTACAGTGTAGATATTGTTTCATAGTTTACTGTTATTATGTGTTTTGTGAATGTATGATGTTCTTGGTGAGTGAATGAGTTTGCGAAGAAATTGAATAAGTTTCAAGTGTTCTCTTCTGTAAGATATGCAAGGTGTGCATATCAAGCGCAAGGAGTCCGTATAAAGGAAACTTGTTTTTCGAAGGGCTCAAGAAGACGAGCCTAGAGTGTGCCAAGAGGGCACCAGAAAGTCTTTTGGAAGACATAGAAGGGCCGAGTCCCTTTGAGACTGAGTAAGTTAAAATCTTAGGGAGAAACAGTGCAAGTTCACACGCAAAGCGCAAGTGTGCACGAGGGTGAAGTTAAAATTTCATTAATAGAAGATCGAGAGGGAAAAAATCATCGAAGCCTTCGAAATATTTGAAATCCTTCAAGTTAGGGAGGAATTCAAGTCCATAAGAATCGACACCAAGATATTTGGCAAGAATTCATTGAGAACCTGAACGGACGGTAGGAATCCTTGGAGGGAGAAGCGTTGATAGCCGTGCGTCATTAGATCAAAAGAAACTGTGAGTAGGATAACAATGAGAGTCATTCAACACTCGAAAGCTCAGGAGAGGTAGCGAACCATCGATCTCAAGGAAGATCGAACCGTTGATTCCTTTCATCGGGAAATTGAAAATTGAGAGTTGGGAGAACGGAGGAATTTGCTCTCGAAAATCCCAAAATGTGAACATCTGATTCGCGAGGAGAGGTCCAGACCATTGAATCACAGCGAGTGTGAGTCATTGATCTGACGCACTTGAATTTTGTGAAGTCAAAAGTTGGAAAGGGGAAGAGAACTGTTTTCTGATTTCACAAACCACAAATTTTTGATTCATGAGAAAAGATCCACACTGTTGGATTATGAGGAGATGTGAGTTGTTGGATCTGACTCACGTGGATTTCAGAAAACTAGAGATCAAAAGAAAAGAGGGGAACTATTTTTCGAAACCCCGAAACGCAAATTGTCGATTCACGAGGAATTGATCTGGACCATTGAACCCGAAAAGTTATAGACTGTTGATCTGAGGCAGATGGAGTTCAGGAGTTCGAACCTCGGGAGAAAGGAGGAGAGCTAATCCTTGAAGTTCACAATGGGTAAAGTCCCGTAGTGCTCGGAAGTTGGGCCCCAGGTCATTGCTAGAGATCACGCTGGTGGAAGTTAAGAGAAGAGCTAGCACACGCTAGACTCTTATTTTGAATTTCGGGGATAGAGAGAGTTGAGGGTGACTCATATCGAAACACCCAGTACGCGAAATCCTGAAACGCCTTTTGGATAGGCGTGTGGTCATAGTCGGTGGTCACGTAGAGGAATATTGCGCCCTCCGCTAGTTCTCACGGGTGAGGTTTCGCACAAGGCCTGTGGATTTGTTTCATGGAGGTTCTAGTAAGGACCTGAAGAGCTACCCCAGCTCCAAGAGTTGAAGATCGATTGATCGAGAGGTCAGCAGACCCCGCTGAGGTGGGGTCACTACGTCAAAAGTGCTTAGGGAAGGAATAAGCATGCACAATGATCACAGTGGAAGCACAAGAAGATTCAAGAATCCGGGAAGAATTGAATACTTCTGGGATTAGCAAGAAAAAGTTTTATAGGGAGAAAGAAGTTGCTGCAATTTTTGTGGCAGCAAGTATGTTATGGCTGGTTGGGTCAACCAGAGAAAAGAATGCTTGCATGTTTGCAGGTGTTGTTAGTGATGTTGTTGCATAAGGAAGGAAGCAATAGAGGGTTGACGTGCTGGTTATAAATTTGATAAAAGAAGAATGAAATCTTATACTGTAATCAAATATTCAGGTAGTATAAAAATTATTAATGGTAGTCATGCATGTATGAGTTTTTATTACTCTTTTTTGCATAAATTTTGAAAGGAAATTTAGGTAAGAATTTCCTCAGCTAGAGTTATTATATAAAATCACATGATTATAATATTGAATGCATACCACTAGATGTGGTAAAGGATGGAGGCCTATATTAATTCAAATATTTTTAGTTTCTGAATGCACACACTGACACAGTAGAATGTCATGTTAATTTGGTTATGGGGTAATAACCAAAGAAAATTAAAAGATAAGAACTTGTTATAAGAATGAATGCCAGTAAGCTAGTCATATATGAGACTAGGGCATGGTTGGATATGGAAAGGTACGAATATAGAAAGGTTATGAGCCACACAGGTACTAAAAGCTTCCTACTTTTAAATAAAACTTAGGCTGCAACCTTTTTGCTATCACTAATGAACACCACAAAATTATATTCTTGGTGTAGTGTTCGGGTCGAAAAGGAAGGCATCCAATTAATTGGGAAGACAATAGGAAGTGTGTGGAGAATGTGTCAACACATTGGCTAGAATTCCAACTCATGGATGGTGAGATACATGACTGAGATAAAGAGCATTATGTAGTTCAATGCAAGGTGCACTAAATAAGTATGCATTGAGAATTGCACTCATGCATAGTAAGTGATAGAATTGTATACTTAAATGCACTTTGCTGAATGTATTTGGTGAGTGCATGTATATATGTTTTGGGCAAGGAAATAATTATACTAGTGGATGAAATGTTGCTAACTCATGAAGTTGAGAACATTTCAAGAACTGTTAAACATTGCAACAGGAAATTTGCAAGCCAATTAGTCACAGGAATAGAGACTACATAAAATTTTATGTTTAGAAAATTGAAATAATAAACTTACGGTTATTAATTATGAACATGCATATGCATAGAATGATGAGTCATTCTATTTGGTCAAGTTGTTTGGTAATTGTGATTGAATTGCTAGGTGTAGGCAATTCTAAGATCATTGCATAAGGTGTTGTACATGTTGAATTATGATGTACAAAAAATACTGACAATTTGTTGGTTGTATGCAAGAGGAAGCATTACAAGAAAAATGGTATGCAGTTTGGTGCCTATGGAAAACCACAAGGATGGCTGCATTCATAATATGACAACAACCAAGATGAATTATGAAATGGAATTTCTTGTTTTGGGGAAAAATTTGAATTCCTTTTTTAACTAAGTTGGAGTTCCTAAATGAATTCTTTTATGTTTTCTCATGATAACTGCATGTGGGTGATGCAAATGAGATGATGTTGATTAAAGTTAGAATGTTTATTACAAAGAGTAGCTTGAGAAGATGTTGATTGGAAATCTCTGAGGGTAGTTGGAACTCCGGGAGCCATGGTGCTCTGAGACTCCCTGAGTCGGCCTACTACTGAAGCCCAAGGAAAGGGAGGTGTAGCAGCCAATGGAATGTGTGACAGTGAATGTATACACTCCTGGGGTGGGACAGGCATGTGGGGAATGAGATATCATTGGTTGGTGTGTTGTTGAGGTTTGAATGGTTGGAGTGTTGCTGAGGTTTGGTACCTTGGCCTAGACCACGTGGATATGGATTGTGGACCGTGGCTATCTTGGTAAGCCATTTCCCCGATGGATTCATAGCCCTGCTCAGGGGTGGAATGTCTTCTCAAATCAAAAGATAAGTACAATTCTCTAATTATTGTATGTTGTGTATGTTGTATAGAGGTTATAATGTTATTAGAATTGTCTGTATATACATATATATACATTGCATATATGCTTGCATTACCTCCATCCATGACTATACATAATGTGTTTCATATTTCATTGCTTAAAAAATATATGTTTGATGCTAATCATGTAATCGATTGGAATGTGATTCAGGTGGAACAAGAAGGCATCTTGCAAGTGCATCTGGTGCACATATTTTACCAGGAAATGCAAGCAGCTTCATAATCGAGACATAGGGCTTGTAAAGGTCCAATGGACCTGGTACGGTCCTAAGGACACGACATGGGAGCATAAAAATGTTATGTGGGTAGAATACGTGCATTTTTTTTAAGATTTTAGAAATCTTGTTGATATTGTGTGAAAGTTTCACTAAGGAAAGTTAAAAAATAAGGGGAGGGGATTGTAATATCCCTAAGGATGAGCCCCAGTTGTATTTATAAATTGTAAACATGTTTTGTAGGATGGTGAGCCGAGTTATAATAAGCTAGGAGGCTTATTTCATGATTAGGATGGAGAGCCTGGGTGTTAAAGACCAGGAGCCTGATTTTGTATATGTAATTATGCAGATCATTAATAAAATATAAACATCGTTGTGTGTAGACCGACCATGAAGAAAGAGTGATGGGGGACTAAGCTTCCACAAGGTTGGGTAAGGGAGGAGGCTATGTGTGTGGGCCTAGGGGCTAAGCTAGGGGGCTTACCTCTAAAGGGGATAATAATTTATTATTATTTCCTGAAGCCTAAGGTGGACATGTTGAGTGTTGTCCTAAGTTCTTGTAAAGGGAACGTGTGCTAAGTGGAACTCATGCGGCTCCAAGAAGACAAGTGTCGACCTGGGTGCATGGAATTAAAAGATGAAGTGCCAGCTATGTTGGGGGTGGTGAGTCATTATTCCAACCTTTGCATGTGTTCGTCCTCCATTCAACCGTCCACTATCTGAACTGGGTGGCTGATGCATCTAATCTCGGTATGCCTCATGCATCTCTGAAACCCAAAGCCTATGATGTTTTCTTGATAAGTCGATACACCCTCAGTCTGAACCCATTTTTCCTCTGCAATCGACCCCTGTGTTTTTTCCTCTAGTCACACATCATGAAACCAGTGAGAACCCGTGGACTGAGCCACGTTTTCTGTGAAGCCTGACTATTCCGTATTTGTCTGATCCGTGCGATGTCATAATGGTGGGCTGTTGTGGCCACATAGTTCCTATACTGAGTGTGGCTTGCTGCCTTCTATCATTCCTGTGTGAATGAGTGCTGAACCGTTATTGTTTTCCTCACCTGGATGGAGTTAGTCAAGGAATGTGCTGAAGAAGCGGGTTGTCAGACCCTTGGTAGAAGAGGCGGGTTATCAGGCCTGTGAGAAACTCTCTCCAGGTGAGAGAGTCTGTTGGGAAGTGGTTTTCTCCCATAGAGAGTTCAACACCAGCTACGGAGCTCTGAGAATTCCTGATCTGGCCTGTTGTTGAGACCCAGAGAGGGAGGTGAAGCACTGATGGACTGTTCTTGTGAAGGTGTATACTCCTAGGTGGAACAGGCATGTGGGGAATGAGAGTCTGTGAGTAGTGGGCGTAAGAAGGCTCTTGGAGAGAATCCTTCTTGTTTCTCTATGTAGTTTTCCTGTAACCTCAACCTAGTCTAGAAATCCCTTGCCTTGGGTGGAGCTTAGTCAGATCTCAGGGGTGACCCACTGTTGAGCATGATGTGTACCGTGGCCTATGCTTGGGAGGTTCGTGGAAGGTCTGCACGTAGTTGGTTGTCTTCTAATAAAAGATAAGTACCACTTTTATGTTCATTTACATGTTGTGTAATGGTACATATGTTGTAATTGATGAGTATCACCTGTATATGTTGTATATGTTGCATGTGTAGGCTTACTGTTATTTTCACATTATTATGTTATATATATGTAGAATAGTCATTCTATGTTTATATGGATGTGTATATTTTTCTGCAAATGTCTCTGTGTGGCATAGCCGAGTAGTTTAAGACTGGAGCTGTCATAGATCAAAATAGAGCAATAGAGTTGTAGGAGTAGTGGCATTGCCCAACTTGTTGGTGCTCGGGGATGTTACAATATGGTATCAGATCTTTAAAGGCTAAGTTAACGTTGTGTAGGTGGCATTTCCCGGCCTATTGGTGGTCGGGGATGTTACATAACATGTGTTGGATTCCACCATTATTCATTATGGTAACCAAAGTTGTGTGAATATCTCAGAAGAATCTAGGGTTTCATCACAAATCGAACCACATTGAGATCAAGTACCATGACATACGAGACATGGTGCAGAGGAAGGAAGTAATGGTGCAGTACCTTCCTACA
>JZKD02S1332413.1:0-11738 GCA_000966675.3 Picea glauca | reverse complement strand
TTTTCTCCTTTGATTCAAGGAAGGTGAAGTTCTTGGGCCTAATCAAAGATTTGGTGGTATCTTTGTCTCAAATTCCAACAAAAAATATGGTCATGGATGTGGTCGTTGTTGATATCCCTCCTAAATTTTGCATGTTGTTATCTAGGTCATGGGATGAAAATTTGAAAGGGACTTTGCAAATGGATATGTCATATGCCACTATCCCTATTTTTGGTCAAGATAGGAGGTTGTACAGGGAAGTATTTCTCAAGTACATGGTCAGTAACAAAGCCCAGCCAAAAAACAATCCCATTTACTATGTGCAGACTGAGATTGCTTCTTCCATTTTCTTTAATGATTTGAGTTTTGAAGAGAAGGTTCCAAAGATTGATATGAATACTAAAGACAAATCTGATCAGAAGACAAAGGAAATTTTATATTAGCAAAACAATGCATAAAATGAGATGTGGAATATGAGCTTTGATGGAGCTGTCAGTAGAGAAGGAGCAGGAGCTGGTGTGTGGATTAAACCCCCCAAATTAGGTACAAAACTTTGTTCTTATAAGCTTGCTTTTGATTGCACAAATAACATGGCTGAATATGAGGCACTAGCGTTGGGATTGAAGACTTTGAAAGAAATGGGCACTAGGAGGATAGTTGTACATGGAGATTCTGAGCTGATTATAAATCAGATAAAGGGTATATATCAAGAAAAGCATCCTAGATTAAGAGCCTATAGGAATATAGTTCTTGATCTTCTTGAAGAATTTCTAGAGTATAATATTTCAGTGATTCCAAGGGGACAGAATCGAATTGCTGATGCCCTAGCTACTTCCCCCTCAGTTTTCAAAATTCTAATTTTTCCTGACATAAGTTATGAGATTGAGGTCAAGAACAGGCCAAAAGTACCTAATAACATTAAGTACTGGCAGGTTTTCGAAAATGAAAAACAAGTAGAAAGTTTCCTTAAGATGGATGGTGAATTTGAAAATTTGAATATTAATGAGGAATATTGTTGTGAAGAAAAAGATGTAGCTATGTTCACAAATGATGACTATTTCAAGAATCAGATTGTTGGTAAGGATATAATGCAGCTAAAAAATAACATCATTCCCAAAGGCCTAGTCCCATTAGAAAAACTCTTTGACAACAATGATGTAGCTAGGAGTCCTAAAATTACTGCAAATGATGGAGATGTTGAAGATTGCAACATTGGGACTCATGAATATCCCAAGATCATCAAGATATCCAAGACACTTAGCCCAAAGGTCAAGCAAAGGTATATCAGTTTAATGAAATAATTTCTTGATGTTTTTGCATGGAGTTATGAAGATCTAAAGGTTTATGATATTAAGGTGATTCAAATCAAGTTGGATCACAAACCTTTCAAGAAGAAATTAAGAAGAATTAATCCTTTTATATTGCCATTGATTGAAAAAGAGATAAAAAATATGTTTGAAGTCAATATCATAGTGTCTTTGAGGTTTTCTAAGTGGGTGGAAAATATGGTACTTGTCATGAAGAAAAGTGGAGAGATCAGATTATGTGTAGACTTTTGAAATATGAACAGGGTGTATCTCAAGGACAATTACCCATTGCCTAATATGGATCACATTCTGTAGAAAGTGGTTGGTTCTAAAAAAATATCAATGCTAGATGGTTTCTCTGGGTACAATCAAATCATAGTACACCCTGACGATCATGAAAAGAACTCCTTTACAACACCATGGGGCACCTTCATGTATGCCAAAATTCCTTTTGGGCTCATGAATGCAGGAGAAACTTTCCAAAGGGATATGAATATAGCCTTTGCTAATGAGAAAGATAAATTTATTTTTATTTACTTAGATGATATCATTGTATATTCATTTTTTGATGAGGAACTTCTTAAACATCTAAGGAAAACTTTTCAGAAATGTAGGAAGTTTGGCATCTCATTGAACCCCAAGAAGTCTAATTTTGGCATGAAAGAGGGAAAGTTGTTTGGTCGCATTATTTGAAAGGATGGAATAAATATAGATCCCAACAGAGTTGAAGGAATCCTTAAAAAAGAAGTACAATCTTTCCTAGGGAAAGTAAATTTTCTGAGAAGGTTCATCCCTAACCTGGCTAAAATCATAAAGCATATCACTAACATGCTCAGAAAAGGAAGTGAGATAAAGTGGACTCCTGAAGCCATAAAATATTTTTAAGATATTAAAGTGGCATTGACCAAATCCCCAGTGTTGGCCAGTCCCAATTTTGCAAAAGACTTTGTATTGTTTTCTTTTTCCTCAGAACACACCATTGTTGGTGTTTTGTTACAAAAACATGAACATAACTTTGAAAGGCCTATAGCATACTATAGCAGGACATTGAGGGATTCTCCATTAAAGTATGATATCATGGAAACGTATGCATATGCACTGGCCAAGGCCCTAAAGAAGTTTAGAGTTTATATCTTGCATTCTCATACCATTGCTTATGTGCCCAACTGTTATGTGAAGGAAATTTTGAATCAGCCTGATCCTGAGGGTAAAAGGGGAAAGTGGATAGTTGTTTGTTGGAGTATGACCTCAAGATCAAACCTACAAATTTGATCAAAGGGAAGGGACTTACAAAGTTGATGGCACAGTCAAATTGTGAACTCTTGGGAATCAATTTCATTGCTGATTTATCAACAGATTCAAAAGAAGAAAAGGTCCCTCAGGTATCTAAAAAATTCCTTGACTCCCCATGGTATGCTGATATTATTTATGTGTTGAGAAATTTGTAGGCTCCTCCTGAATTGAGTAAAACCAAGTCCAGGTTTTTGAAGTTAAAAGCAACAAAATTTTGCATTCTAAACCAATCTCTATATTAGAAGGATCCAAGTGGGATCTTGTTAAGTTGCTTGTTGGAGGAAGAAGTGGAAAAAACCATTAGGGAGTTTCATAAAGGTGATTTTCGAGGGAACCATTATTGGAAAACTACTGTGCACAATATATTGAGGGCTGGGTTCTATTGGCCTAACATTTTTTCTAATGTTTACAAAGAAATTTCAAGCTATCATGAATGCCAAATTTTTTATGGAAAGAGAAAATCGCAGGCTTTTCCCTTGAATCTTATCTCTATTGAAGCACCTTTTAGACAATGGGGCCTTGATTTCATAGGATAAATTCATACAGATTCCTCATCTCAGCACAAGTGGATACTGGCAGCCGCAGATTACTTCACCAAGTGGATTGAATCAGTCCCCACAAGGAAAGCCACAGATATTGTTATCATTCAGTTTCTGGAAAACAATATTTTGTCTAGATTTGGTTGTCCAATTAAAATCATTACTAACAATGAAACAACATTCAAGTCCAAAAAGATGGAAAAAATTTTCAATGATTACAATATAACTCTTGTCCATTCCATAGCTTATTACCCTCAAGGTAATGGGTTGGCTGAGTCCTCCAATAAAAGTTTGACCAGAATTATCAAGAAATTGTTGCATGATAACAAAAAGGCTTGGCACAAGAAGCTTATTTATGCACTATGGGCTGACAGGATCACTACTAAAAGGTCTATTTCTACTTCACCCTTCTAGATTGTGTATGGCACATAGGCGATTTTTCCTACTTCATTAGGATTGCCAGTGATGAGATTGCTATAGGAGCAAGATGTTGAACCATATGCCACTCAAAGGAGGACAAATGAACTAATAAATGTTCAACAAACAAGAGAGAAAGACTTCAATAACTCTGAACTACACCAAGACAAGATTAAAAATTATTTTGACAGACATACTAAGGAAGATGATTTCAAAGTGGGGGATTTTGTGTTGAAATGGGATGCCAAGAATGAAGACATAGGAAAGCATGGAAAATTCGACCATCTGTGGTTAGGACCTTTCAAAAGTGTGGCCTACCATGGAAATAATACCTATATGCTACATGAACATAATGGAGATCTCGTTGGTGGAGGACCTGTGAATGGCAGGTTTCTCAAGCATTATCTTGCTTAAAGAGTTTCTCAACCTTTCCATTTCATTGTATATAACCATTTTTGTTTTTCAGTTGAAGCAATTGAAATCAAATCAGTGGAAATTGAAGCCTGAAGCAAAGGCCCTAAGTTTATGCTGAGTATAATTGGAGTTATGTGAACAAGGTTTCATGAATTAGCTGTTGATCGATTTAATTGCATGAATGAAATAAATCCCAAGGGTTGGGCACTTGGTCTGGCATTCTTTGCTACCTCGCTAGGAGGATAACATCCCCAGTTGGAGCCCATGTTAGTCACCATTAAATTTTTTGTGTGAAATCAAGATTTCAGAATCTAGCGGAATGTTAAATCAGTTTGGAAGATTGATAAACTAGGAAAGGGGATAAATATGGTAGGAAAGAGATAAATCTAGTAGGAGAGTTGAGCTAACCAGGCCCAACACATCGTGGAAAATGAGGTTTCAAGATCAATGACTGAGAATGATTTCAGGGGGAGAAGTTGCACAGGGGTTAATTTTGGAGAGCGAGCCCAAAATTTAAACCGCGGTTTTATTTTAGGGTTACGCGGCATCACCAGGTGCATTTCAAGGTGAAAAGTGGGTTGCCTCAAACCAGTTTCTCATGCCCCCGAAAAGTGGAAAATTATAAAAGGGCATTTTGTCATTTATTTTATTTTACTTTGAACGCTGGACCGTTAAAACCTTGGCGTGACCACTGTCTTTCACCTGGATCTCAACAATACACCAACTGCACGCTATTGCCATTCATTTCTAGGTATTTTTTTATCACAACCATGGATGCCATCATAACCTTAGTAACAGAACAAGATCCTTTGGCAAGTGAAGAAGCCCTTATTGACCAAGATTCAAATGTTTTTGATACATAAATCACTATTGATCCTATCTCTGTTTCCAGGAGCAACCTGTACAATAAAGTAGGAATACGTATACCGTTCCTCGAAGCAGTCCACACCACCATAGTCACTTATGTTGTCGAAATCACTTTCCTATTTCCCAAATTTATAGGTTGGTGCGCCTAATAGTATTCCCACGAGGAAAGAATCGTTGTGAATAAATGAGTGTCTGAGGTCCTATGTAGGGTAGAGAGTTTGTCAATTTGAGAGTCCCTCAATATACCCGAGTCTTTTTCTGCAATTTATGAATATTTCAATGAAGAAAAGTTGATTAGGGCATATAGAGAATGTCCATCAGAGGTCTGAGATCTGTTTTTACAGACAATTATCAAACCTGAACATTTTTCAGAGGGTCTTTCTTTTCCAATGAATGTAAATATAATGGTCATTGAAGTCCAATGGGTTTGCTCCCTGTTGAGTCAAGTTTTAGGTCTAGACAATGACAAATATGTGGTTGAAGTCATGCTCAGTTTCCTTTTGACATTTTTTACGTCAGAGTCTAGTTTGTCAGTCTGTATCATTTTTTATCAATTCCTAGCTCTGATAATATCCATAAATAGCTAGTGAATTTTCACTCTCTAAGACATTTCAAATACTACGCCTATTTGTTGAGAATTTTCCTGGAAACTAACAAGAGAGAATTTCCTGAAGAAACATCTGTGTCAACTAAACGTAAAAGGATCACATTGTTTATATTCATAAACAAAGTCATGTCCAGAGTTTACAGTTTGATTTTCAATACCAGCCTACCTAGAGTTTTGGATGACATGAGGAGATATCTACAGCCAAATCTAGAGAACGGAGTGGGGGATTGGGTACTGTTCATGCACTCAACAGTAATCTAGGTTTATGGTTGCCATGAATCCCCTTACCTATTTCCTATTTTTCTGACTCCTAGAATCTTTTCCCTTGAATTCATCAGGTAGAGAATTGTATCTGAGACAGAGAACTTCTTGAAGTTACACAAAGCCTCCAACCTTAAGTTCCGTTTTATCATTGACCCCTTCATTATCAAAGCCAAATCATGTTTATCTTTTCCGTTGAATTCATCAGGCAGAGAATTGTATCTGAGACAGAGCACTTCTTGAAGTTACACAAAGCCTCCAACCTTAAGTTCCCTTTTATCATTGACCCCTTCATTATCAAAGCCAGATCATGTTTATCTCAGGTTCAAGCAAAACTCAAAGAGTTTGGTTTTGTACAGCTACAGGGAAGAAGGTATGATCCACATCAAATGATATCCAAGAGAATATTGATGAACAAGCAAGCCCCTTATGAGCATGAACAGGTTGAGGTTTTTGATAAGCTGGAAAATCTAGAAGTATGTGTTGACATGGAAGCAATATTGCAACCAATTAAAACACAACAAGTGGAGGAAACCCTGCAAAAAGGTAAAACACAACAAGCTTCTCATAAACTGGTAATGAAAGTTCCTAAGATAAGTGTTTGCAAGAAGAGAAGCAGTTCATAGGCCATGGGAACCAGTGATCAACAGACTTCTCCTAAGAAGATGAAAGTTTCACAGTGAGCACAGATTGTGTATTTAGAAGAAGAAGAGCCCAGAGAACAAGTAAATCTAGATATGGTGGAAAGTGGTACCAGCACTGTAGAGGTTGAAAAGGAAAGTAAACTACAAAGTGAAGGTATCTCAAGAAATTTTAGCAACAAGAAATACATCTTTGATAAAACATTTGAGGTAGTTTATCAATCTAGAGAAGATTTGGCAAAACAATATGTTGATAAGGGAAACACGTCTCTTAGTGAGACGAGGGATTTAGTCCCTGAAGTGGAAAACATTTCTCAGTATAGATCTTCTTTGTTCACAGTAAGGGATGTTGAAAAGAGAACCTTTAACATTGCAGTTACAGATGAAGACAAAGTCTATGAAATAAATATAAGATATGATAACATAAGTTCTCCAGACAAGGTCAAATTCCATAAGCATACCAGTGATATGTTGTATTCATATTACTTGAGTTTAAGCTTGAAGAATTCAAAACTATCATCTTATGCGATGAAATTGGAAGGACAGTTGAAGCAGGAAAAGGCATCCAACAGAGCTTGGCAGACTCAGGTCAAGAGGTTGGAATCTGAAGGCTCCCAAGGATTGAAATCTTCATTGGATGAGAAAGAAAAATTAATTCAAAGTTTGAAGAAGAAATTGAAAATTTCTGCTACAAAGCATCCACAAACAACATATTTGGTTTCTCTAGAATAGGAAAAAGAAACACTTCATCAAGAGGCATTGGACTACAAGGCTAGGGTGTTGCAGCAAGAATGCAAAAAGGTGAAATGGTCACAAGAGAAGAAAGAATTGCTAAACAAGGTTGTAGTTTCAACTCCTGCTGCAAAATTTGGGTCAAACATTGAAGGATTTGTCCAGGTTATGTCACAAGTTATCTTGAAAGAAGGAGAAATCAAAGGGCTAAAAGGGGGCATAGATAAATTGAAGTAGGAGATATAGGAAAAGGATGAAAGGATAACTCAATTTCAAAAGGAGAATAAAGTCCTGCAAGAAAGAATAGATAAATTGAAGATGAGGTTAAGAGGCAAAGGCATGTTGCAGGGGGCCAAGCATATCATCTGGGACTCTATAGTTTTTGAAGCTGCCAATTTTAGAGTATATTTGAATTTCATTAATGATAAAGAAAACACAACCATCACAACCAAAAGCAAGTGCACTGTTGTGAATTAAACTTTAGCAAATAAACCATCAGAATGGGCCCAAAACGCCATAAATATACTCAAATCCATTCCTACTGCAGACCTTCAAACTATTGGAGTTAAAGACAGAACTACATTGATTATCTGGGTCATGAGGGTTATTGTTGAACATAACCTATTGAAATTAGTCCAAACCAAGGAAACAGAGATGGAACAGAGTGTACATGAGTTCAAGGATTTGTTTGAAGAATTGTTTATCAAAGGCATTCCACCATTTTGGGATGGCAAGGGAAAGTTGTATGATCAGGAAGAACACAATGCTCATTTGACTCAGTGCATAATGGATCATTCCAAGTTCGAAACCCTGGAGGAAAATATGAAAGGAGCTACCTTGGTTGACCATCTAATTATAGATTTTGAAATCCTAAATCAATTCAAAACAGTTAAGTTGGGATTGCCAGTCATGTCATCTACTTCCTGCATTGACTTGGAGATTTTGATAAAGGAAATGACAGATTATGATATCCCTTTTGACTTGCAATGGAAGGAAATAATTAGGTTGGGTAGGACAAAATGGAGTTTTCTGGGGCCCAGTAGATTCTGTCCAGATGTCACTAAAGATGGAAAACCATGTGGAAGACCAGAGCAGAGCGAGTGGCAAAGAAAGGGACTGAAATGCCAGAGGAGCCAAAATCCGGATCAAGAAACACTTTTTTGTTGATCATTGTAATCGGTTTCCAAACCGAAGCATTTCATTTTAATCATTGTAAACGGTTTTCAAAACCGAAGCGTTTCATTTTAATCATTATCATCGGTTTCAAATTGAAGGAACTCAACTTGTATAAATATTAGGAGTTCCAAATGTATTAGGGGTTGGTAGAGGTGCAAGGGCACATTTTAAGTTATTTGGAACTTGAATGTAATTTTCTAAAGCTAAATAGAATGCACATGCAGATGTCCTGAAATTTCCATGAAAAGATTCTAATGGTGGTGGTCTGAGTTTCGTCTTCTTTCTTCGTATCTATTACCTGTGTGCTTAAATTCCATTTTCACTATCTTCTGTTTAAATTGGATAGTTAAAGGACCATAATTCATCTTGTGATGCTCTCGGCTGAAGAAATTTAAACTATGTTAATTTCTTCATAACTAAGTTAGAATTCATTTATTTAATACTCTAATGCAGTTATATGTTTTTCCTTTCTTCTTACACTCTACAAATTACAATTTATAACTCATATTTATCACCTCATTTAGCCTTTATCCTCTGGAGAGTTCTATTGACCAGTCAGTGCTTCCATTCATTTTTAGAAGTTTGACTCCATAGCCTTAAGTGTCGCTCCCCTTCCTTGCCAACAAAATTATAAAAAACTCTTCAAAGAAACAAAACCTAGCCAGTGATTTGTTAAAGAAAACTTATCTATTAAAGACCAAGTGACAGGAGAGATCCCTCTCTAAGTTGTGCAGGCTATTATCCAGCTCTAAAGTTGTTTGTAGGTTACCTTTGTCGTTTGTTTTATCAACTAAACAAATTTACAAAGTGCTAACAATGAGCTCAAAAAGGAGGTGGTGAAGCAAACTTATGTCTGTGCAAGTGGACGTTGTTAGCCATCCATCTCTCGATAATCCATGTCTGTAACCTAAGGGACTCGAGACATCATCCTTAGTTATCCCTAGGAAATGGGGATAGCATGACTCATTTACCCTACAATCTTATTGTGATTCATGATTGTTAAGCTAACTTTTTTGAATCTTAACAACCAACTTAAACAAAAAGTAGTGTATAATTTAAATCTTATAGTAATTCCTGATTGTTAAGCTGATTTCTTTGAATCTTAACAACCAACTTAAACAAAAAGTAGTATAGAATTTAAAAGACTAAATGTTATTAAAAATGAACTCATTTGAATGGTGTAATAAAAATCCCATTTCCACTAATCCCAAAAAGTCTAATCCCTTTATATTAGAATATATTTGGGACTAATTTGGTATTCTTGTTGTGAAACAAACAAAGAGTTAAAAACCGCATTCATGGATATATGCCACCAAATTGTGTTGAGCTTGTGATAACGAAATTTTAGATTAAAATTAATAATTCGCTTATTAATAAGTTTTCCTATGGATTTCCTTATAATAGCATTGTGATACATTAGCAATAGTAATAGATTGGGTTGACAAAGTCCCATGTGGATTTGTAGAACTCACACGGGAATCCAAAATTTCCATTAATTTTTTTATGAAGTCCCAATTGTTGTTGACCGTACTTCAAAATTTGGGATTCAAAAAAGTTATTAAAAATAATATTCACACAAGTTTGCATGGAAGTGCTCTATATTCATTGAATATTTTCTATGATTGAAAAAACCATTATATAATATATAATGATTAACAAATTAATACTCAATATCATTTCAGTACCATTGACTTTAAGAGTAGAATGCATTTGAAAATGACTTTGGAGACAAGAATCTTGAAAAACCATCTTCATGAGTTTGTCCCATTTGTATCCAGTAAAGTTGCCCCCAAATATTCCATCACATTTAATGTGTTATAACTTGGTTACACAACACTAAATCTCTTCATCAAAAGGACGAAGTTGTAACCTAAATTTATTTTTAGAAGCTCTCTCATGTCGTCAATGGATAGTTGCTATCTCTCCCTTGGATCCACCAAGATAAGAGGCCATCCTAAATTCATCATCAAGGGCCTCATGTGGGGTGGGCGCCAAAGGCTAGATCCTCTACATACTATTAGGATTCCTTAAGTATGAGATATTCACCAAGTACTTGGATTGATTTAGGATTACACAACTTAGGACCTTTTTAACCAATATCAAAGTAAATGGGTGTCTGATGAGATAGTGTGGATTCATCTTTGACTTGCACTGGTCATTGGATTTTTGTTGTGAAACACAAAAATGTTTTACTTATAAAACATGATCATGATATAACATGGCCATGATGTGAATTGTAAATTTAGGAATCGTTTTTTTTTATTTTTATAAATATTGGGTTCATATAACTTGTTTGGAATACATAGTTTGGGAAGCATAATAACCATAAAAATCAATTTAATAAGGCAATGGAATTTTAAAAAGCTAATTTTATAAAAAATGAACTTATTTAAATTGGGTAATGAAAAGTCTACTTTGACTAATTCTTGAGAATCTAACCTGTAGTTTTAGATTAGAAGATGTTTGAGAGTAATTTGATATTGTGGTTTTGAAAAACATGGGCTTTCATCAATAATGTTATGAAACCACCATAGGAAATACTTAGGGATACCAAATAGAAAACTCTCACCTTTCTAATGTAGAAAGGGTTTGACAATCCTTTTAGATGAAGGATTTAAGTAAGTTTCCAAATGAATTTAAATAAGCAAGCAAATGGATTATATTAATATATTATTTAACATAGATTTATATTTAATATATAATACTTAAGTAATATATGTTAAGCAGTATATTTATATACAAAGGAGAGAGAATGTTACATGCAGGTTAAGCTAATTACAAGGCTTCCCAACTCAACACTCTGCATTTTTGGGGCAATGCTCCAAGGCAATGAGTTTAATGCTTACCAAACCAATGAGCTATGCGTCCTAACTACATGGATCTCCTTCATTACATCTATCCATTCGACATTAACGTCATCACATCTATTTTAACCGATTCATGCACTTAACATGTGCCCACTAAAAAGAATGTCAGACAATTGGCTTAGATTGATGGACACTTGGTATGGATTGTTTGTTGTCATTGATGTCAACCATTGGAGAGTGATATTGTAGAGTGATTTCAACCCTTAGTTATTGATGTCAACCCTTAGAGAAGTTTGGTAGAGAATTATGGTAGCACAAAGGCATGGGTAAGGGACACGAGTCTCTTTTAGGTATAAAGGCATGAAGATAAATGAATTTACAGGTAATACTATTCCAGATGGATAGTACATGTCATGCCATTTTTGGTGATATGTGGAACATCACATAACTCCTCACGGTTAGAGAGTTATGGTCTTTTGAAGTTGGAGAACCCTCATGAGTTATCTAGAATCCCCTAGAAGGTCAAAAGAGTCAAATTACTCTAGAAACTCCTAGAAGAAGTTGACTAGTCAAAGTGGGTGACACTAGGAGTTAATCATGGGTATAGTTGTTGCATTAAGAAAATAATTAAAAATAAATTAGTTGCAACAAGAATTTGTGAGTTTGGTAATTATGGTAAAGTAGTTGTGATGAGAAGA
>JZKD02S1332402.1:0-11738 GCA_000966675.3 Picea glauca | reverse complement strand
AACCTCAGCCTGAGCCTAGATTCCTTGCCTTGGGGTGGAGCTTAGTCCCAGCTCGGGGGTGACCCACTGCTGAGTTGATGAGCAGTGCGGTCTAAGGCTGGGAGGTTCGTGGAAGTCCTGCATTTGGTTGGTGGATCCCACCATTGTTACAAGATAAGTGTCTAACTATGTTTTATCACATTTTATCATGTCTCTACTGTAAATGTTATCATGTTTTCCGTTGTGTATACGAATTAATATGGAATGCTATGGATTGTTTAATTATAGTAGTAATGATATGTTTTACTCTGAGTTAAATGTGTTTATTTGTTTAAATGCATGGGATATATGATATATGTATGAGCTTTGTACAAATGGTGTGTACAAATGGGTATCAGAGTGCAAGTAAGCCCAGAGTTCCGAAATGGGTGTGCTATAAATTGGTATCAGAGCGCGAGTAAGCCCAGAGTTCCAAAATGGGTGTGCTACATCTCAGCTATTGGCAGAGTGACTTCAACCTCTAATGTGACAGATCCGTTCATTTCTTGAAAAACCGGAGTGGTACTCTTTTTTCACATATTTATAGAGTTAAATGAGATGGCAGATAAACTTTCCAAGGAATCATTGAATTTGGATGATGGTGTTTTCATAATTCACGAATTAGGAAGCCTTGACTTTGGATGATGGTGTTTTCATAATTCATGAATTTTATGATCAACTTTTTAAAGAAATGTCCTTTTTGCTTTAATTCCCTCAAATATTTTGGGACATAAATGATGGTTTAAATGTAAATCTATGATGAAAGTGAAGAAGAATAGTAAGTAAGGATAGAAGAGAAATAAGGGGCCAATAGGTCTGTATATTCTACTTTTTATTGGAACACAAGTTTTTTCTTTCTTAGAAAAAAAAGACCAACATACTCACGATTTTTTTAACAAATAAGACTAGCATGCTCATATTAAGTAGTAATATTTTCAAATCCTATGATTTTTTTTTTTTTGTAAGTTCAGGTGCTAATCTATTAAAATATAGTAAAATTACATTCAAAAACATAGTGATTGTCCTTGAGGGTGGACAAAAATTAGGCCTTCCCTTAGTGGGAAACTAGGTAGGGATAGACTTGAGAATTTTGCCTGCCCTTGATGGGAAACCGTGCTTACCAAAAACTTGAGTTTAATTTTCTATGTGCTTGCTGACAGAAGACCAAAAAAATTTGCAAATGTTAAAAAACCCTGAAAATATAAGAGAGGCCTGAGCATCAAGAAAATTGGCCATTAGGAGGAGTTTCTTCAATAACTGACAACCATTGAAATCACTGTCATTGTCGCTGGAGTTGTCCAAACTTAGATTCTTGACCGAGAGGCCTGTGCTTTTGATGAAGGGAGCCTTCAACGAGCTGTGCATGTCTGGAGCAGTCACCTCAAATGAAATGCTAGGAGCCTGTTGAGGCGCTAAGGTGTTATAGTGGGCCGAAGAGGGGGGAGGACAAGTGATGAGGGAGGGAGGAGAAAAGGGAGGAGGAAAAACATTGGGGGAATGAGATGAGCGAGGCAAGTTGGAGGGGCTTAGAAAAAATATGCCTGGGAGGCTAAGGAGGGTGCGGGAGAAGAGTTTTTTTACGACCCAATAGCTCTGACAGTGCCTAGAGGTGCGGCGGGATGTCAGGAGGGAGCCCAAGACTTCTTCTTCCCATTCATCAAGTAGCTGTCGTAGGGAGACTGGAACCAAACGATCATAGCCATCCTAATTGACCAGAAGGGGTGGGGGAGGAACTATGGAGGCTCGCTTACCATGACCACTTCGCCCCAAGGTGGGGGTGGCATGCCTACAAGGAGGAATACAAGAAGAATTGATAATTATGGGCGTTGTGAGGAAGGAGAGGCACCACCTTACGCAAAGAGCAGAGGGACGTCGTTTGTGAAGAGAAGAGATCCAATTTGCATTAGAGGCAAGGAGAGAATGGGTGGAGAGGTGCGGGTGGCCAAGAGAAGAGAGTCAAGACGAGGGGGTGTCAAATCTAATGCCATTAAGGCTATCGGGCTTCGGGAGCGTGTGAACTGATGGACATTTAGAGGCCAAGCAAGTGGGGAGCAGGAGCCATGGGGGGAGTTATGATGCTGTGTCTTGGGGGAGGAGGACAATTAAAGTGCATGATGGGGGTGAGGTGGAGCATGTTCGGACAACACGACGCGTGCTAAGGGGAATGGTGGAGGCCACCAGGTGGACACCCGCATTCAGGGAAAATCCTATAAATTAGAAATAGAGATGAGAAAGATATATATGTTGGTCATACTGATAATGTGGAATTCCAAAGAATATTAACACTATCAAGATTCACGGGATTTTCAAATAATATTATTTAAAAATATTCAAATAATATTTCATGAAATATAAATATGTACACAATAAGGAATTGATATTTCTAAATAATACTAATGAGTGGCATTAATTAATATTATGAATTGAAAATCAAAATATTTTTATAAGTTAATATTTTTAGTGCATAAGAATGAATAAGTTGCAGACAATTAGAACCAAAGTTTGATATTTCTCAATGAAATGTAGATAATTAGAGTGACTCAATCCATTAACCATTTTCCCTACTAATAGTGTTAGTTTATTCTATTAATAGTCATGTTAACATTTATAACCATCTCATTGATATCTTTCTCAGAGAATCTCCTTTGAAGCTTGGAGATCCAAAATATAAAAAATAAAAATATAATATTTTTTGAAAATTATTTTCACCCATTTGTATACCTATAATGGGGGGAGTAAATAAAAATTTAGCCACATTCAACTATTGTTAGCTTCCATTCTTATTAAAAGGAAAGCATGGTTTTATATATTAATGTAATGATCAACTTCTAAGTTTCATAAGTTTAGGGTTTTGGCTAGGGATTGTCCATCCTTAGTTACAAATTAGTCTTCATGAATCAATGTTTGGTAAAAGTTTAATTGAAAGACAACCATATCTTAATTGGGCCAAGAATAGATCACTCATCTTGTCCTTATAACATAGTGGATCAATATTTTCCTAAAATTTTGTTACCTCTAGCCTTGGACATTATGTCATTTAACACCCCCAGATGAGGCCTTCACATTTGGAGTGATCTAGATGATGGAGAATTCCTTAAAAATGTTTTCTTCCTCCTCACATTTGGCTAATTCATCCAATGTTCTACTTCTGTTGGAACACTGAAGCATTTCCTCTAAACCCTTGACCCAATTTTCCTTAATGGTCATCAAGTCCTTTGAGATATATAACTCTTCCACCCCTTCAAATATTGGCATATATCAAGCTAGATTACTTTCCTTGTCCTCTTTTTTTGGTTTACTCGCTAACACCCTTTGAGCCAACCTATGTATACCCACTAATCCAATATTCATTTTTTAATCATTAACAAGTTGGATTCACTAATTTTAAAAAGATTGACTTCCAAGATAAATTCAATTAACTACTATTCATGCATGATTGCATAATTAAATATCCAACAAAAGTATTGAAGCATATAATCATGGAAAGAACGAAGACAAATTCCTCTATTCATTCTTATGCAAATATCTTCATCATATAAATAAAATAGAGAACATAAATTGCATAAATGTAAAATAAAGATTAAACACTTATATTTTAACTAAAGTGGTCCAAGAAACTATGTAAAATTGATTCATTGCCCAACCATAAGCATATAGTGTAGCTGCTACTCCCATGCCAGATTATGAGGCCACCAAGGTGAAGAAACCAACTAAAAGCTTATAGCACACTCACCCTGACTAGTTGCTTTCATGACTCATCCAATAGTCTTGCTTCATAATACATCAAGCATGTCATCCATCAATCAATCAACCACGGAACTCTATTCTTATAGACATACACAACACATATTGAACATTTCCCTTTGCTACTTGTAGTGCCTTAGGAAAGCGCTACTAGCTTGTGTCCTAATGCATGCAAAAAGAGACTAATTGTTGATTTCCTTATGGGAAAACCTGTTATGGGAAAACCTGTTATGGGAAAACCTGGTGGAGTAATTATTTTACCAAGAAGAAGTCAATACTTAACATAAACATGTCCATGATGGGTTCCTATCTTGCTGCAACATTTATGCTCAACTACAACCATTGATTTATCTACAAAAAATTTGTTTAATACAAGTAGAGAAACTCGCCATGTCTCTACTAATTCACACATCCTTCCAATTCCTAGATTCATGATGTTGGATACCAGTGGTTATGTAATTGGTATGGAATACCATAAGAAAGTATAGCATGGGCATATCCATAATGGAATGAGAATCATAAATAATGAGTGTTAGGATGAGGCAATGAATGGAAAGAGAAACTATCACATTTTCCCCCAAAAATGGTACTTGTCCTTACAAGGTGCCTTTTGAGAAAACAAGGTTGAATAACTCCACGAATTGATTTTTTGGTAAAGAGAGTTATATACAAATACAATCAAACATGACCTTTGGTTTCATCTTCCCACAAGTATGATGGTTCTTCCTATTACATTTGACTCTAAATATTTACAATATACCACAATCCCAAGGATTAGGTATCTAACATCCCCCCCCTTAATCCGAAGGGGTGTTTGTAAGTCTAAACATCTTTATGAACTTCTCAAAATTTTCTCTTCCAAGAACTTTGGTGAAGATGTCTACAATTTTCTCACTTGTGGAACAATGTATCAACTGAATGGTCTTAGCCTCAACATGATGTCGAATCAAATGCTACTTTGTGTTGATGTTCTTTGTTTGATCATGGAATCTAGGATTCTTTGCCAACTTGATTGCATAAGTGTTTCCAATCAAAAGTGGAGTAGCATTCACATGTTTCTTCTACGAATCCTATGGTATATTCCTAAGCCACACAATTTCCTTTGTTGCCTCTGTGACTACCACATATTCTTCCTATGTAGTGGAATCTGTTGGAACAAACTGTGTGTGATATCCAAGAGATAGTTATCAATCCAAGACTCATGAGGCATCCTGAAGTAAACACTCCATTCTCCTTATCCCCATCAAAGTCTGAATCTATATGTCCAACTATTTTGAAGTTCTCCACTTTAGAGTATTTGATCCCAAAGTCTTGAGTTCCCTTCAAGCACCTTAGAGCTCTCTTTGCACCACACCAATGTCCTTCACAATGTTTTTACATGAACCTAGAAAGGATCCCAACCACAAATGAAATATCTGGTCTGGTAGTAGTAAGGTAGATAAGACTCCCCACAAGATATCTATATTTAATTGCACCCTCAAATTCATTCCTTTCTTTTTATGTTAGCTTGATATTTTTCTCCATTGGAGTAGACAAAGAATTACAATAAACCATGCCAAATTTACTCAACAACTCTCCATTGTACTTATTTTGGGAAATGAATATATACCTTGTATTCTAAGCTACTTCAATACCCAAGTAATAGTGAATATGTCCCATGTTTTTCATTTGAAAACCCTTATGAAATTATTTCTTTATAGATGCAATATATCATTCATTGTTCCCTGCTATCCAAATATGATCTACATACACCATAAGATATACAACAATTTTTCCAACTTTATTGACAAACAATGTTGCATTTGAAATTGATCTTCAAAATATGTTGAGCTAGATTTTCATACCATGCAGGAGGTGATTACTTTAGGCCATACAGATACTTGATGAATTTACATACCTTAGGTTCTGGACCCGTCACAACAAATCCTTTTGGTTGAGATATGTAGATATTCTCTTTCAAATCTCTATTCAAGAAATTTGTCTTCACATCCATGTGATGAACCTTCCACCTATTATGTGCTTCCAAAGCCAACAATGCATGAATGGTAGTCCATTTTGTTGTAGGGGGGAAAGTATCCTCCTAGTCTATGCCTTATTTCTGTGCATATCCTTTCACCACAAGCCTCCCTGTTATCGGAAAAATCGGTAAGTGCAGACACAAACTAATCTCCCTAACTTCAACAAGAAGATATAACAAAAGATGGAAGAATACAAGTTTCTCCTTAGATTTCATTGTCATATACTC
Organism: Picea glauca; assembly: GCA_000966675.3. Lineage (NCBI taxonomy): Eukaryota > Viridiplantae > Streptophyta > Pinopsida > Pinales > Pinaceae > Picea > Picea glauca. The sequence goes on along the minus strand of JZKD02S1332402.1, from coordinate 5,731 downwards.
TAGTTCATAGAGGGACAAATGATATACCATTTAAATGACGTTTGATCCTTGCTAGTGTCGTCCTTTCTACTCCATATTTGGATTTGTGGGATGGTGAACCTGTTAAGAAGCACACACCAACAAAGAGAGAGAACAACGATGTATATATTCCAATGAAGTCTATGTATAATATCAATGAGTTATACAATAAAAGTAGAGACACCTTTATAGGGAAGAAATGTATTACTGCATTATATTAAATGAAAGTGGATAATACAATCCATGCCTTGATGTTGCAAGGTCCCTTCTAATTTCCCTTTGCTTCAACACACACACCTTTGCTCGAATGCTTTTGATGAAGAGAATTCATAACCTGACTTGGAGAGCTAAAACAAAGCTATCACAAGTACAATCTTCAACATAATTATTCATGCATAAGCCAACCTAGCCTTTCCCATGAGAGATCCCTCTTTATATAGGGTTAAAGAGGGATGTATGAGGATATTAGGATGATCCCACTAAATCATAGAAGTGATTAATATCCAAAACGATTGGAGACCACCTCATATTCTAGAAGATTCCCTTCTAGAACTTTCGTGAATTTCACTTTTTCCTCTTGTTTGAGGATCGTCGCACCCTATGCACATGCAACCTAGGAAGATGCTACAATCTAGTCTTGGTGCAACATGCGACAATCAAGCATCATCACACCCCAAGCATTGAGAAGGGTGTGACGATCTCCTTTGATATGGTTTTTAAGGAAGGAAAGATGATCCACTTTTCTCATGGAGAAAGTCTCATTTAGTATCTTCAGGGAACATGGAAGTGAGTTATGAACATATCGTCAGTTGATCATAGTGGTGACCAAAATAATGTGTAACCGAATTCCCCCCAAAGTATGAAGTTGGAACCTGTGACAGCTGGAATACTTTGTAGAATGTGTGTGTCGAAAACAAGGAGTGCATCGGTCGGGAACTTGCAAACAATCAATAATCTACATAATAATATATCATCTTCTGAGGTAGGAATTCCCATACTCAGACTACAAGTGACTCTAATCATAAGTTTCAAGTGAGTCATGGCCACTAAACATATACTATGGATCCATGTCATCATGATTTAGCATATCCACGAGAAATACATTGTGGATCTATGCTCTTAAGAATTCAAATTTGGACATAGCCACGAAACATAAACAATGGATCTATGTGTCAGTATAAACTTATGAATACTCCATCGCAACCTGGACTGATATGGTGAGATCTAGGGTCTTCATCTCCATCGCTCTGAAGTACGAATCTAGCCATGTGATTACAGGTGTCGAAGTCGAACATGGTAGAAACCACTTGATTACCATTCATTAATGAATACTGTTAACAAGTGTGAAGGAAATCACCATTGATGTCAATGAATCCCAAGGTACTCTAGTACAATCCAACAAATGTGAATAAATGAGTTGAAGTCGAACACTCGATGAAATCTTCGAATCAGTGGTTAATGATTTGAACCCACTGTTTGAAAGTGAGGAAACTTGCCATTGAGTCATGCAGGTTCCAAGGTACTAAATGATTTCTAAGTCTAATCCCCAGATGATGAGTTGAAGTTGATAGGAAAAGACTCATCGTAGGAGGGCCTTAATGTATCCCCCATCAATGAGACAAAATATGTAACAAAATTGAAGTAGATCAGAGTATGAAGTGATTCAGAACTGACTTAGGGAAGGTAGACATGATAGAAAATTTAAAGACTGCATATGGTCGAATCGATAGAAGGTTTCTTTAGTTTGGAGTTATCTTGAATATATGAATGAAATGACAGTTGTCTTGGCAACATTGACTCAAGGAGGACCCAACATATGGACTTATGGATGGTCAAACAAGAGACAAATGGATTTCCCAACCTGAATACAATGATAAACATGGGTGTCATGTTCAAGAGCGACTTACTACCACTAACACATATACATATATACATTTCTTTCCCAATTTCCCCCCACCATTTCTGGCAAGTACCTCTTTATTTTTACGCAATATTGTGGAGAATAACATATGCTTGAATGTAATCTCATCCTTTGGATGAATCCCTCAGAGTAATTTTAATGAACCCTAGGAAGGAATGGTTCGGTCCCATATGAGCCTTTGATGCTTGTTTTACGAATCCAAAGAAAGAAAACTCAAGGGTTTTTCATGTTTAGAGAGTCTGAAAAACACTTAAAGAAAACTCCAAAATGTCCTTTTTCATAAGTTAGTCTGACGAGACCGAAAAATAAATAATCTACCGCTCATTAGACATTTTCTTCAAATACTTTTATGAGCGTGAAAAGAACAAGTTCGCTCCACTATCTTTTCATTTTTAGGGAGCTTGAAAAGAGATTAAAGGATACTCCATAGGGTTGATTTTTCGTATTACCATTACGAGTCCGAAAAAGCGAAAATAGGTCACTCAATTACATTCTCATAGTTTCATGAGCGTTAGAAAGAATTAAGACCATGCTCATAGTTTTTCCTAAAAAACCCTAAAAGTATATGTACATAAGAAAAACACACAAAATGATAAAAAATGGAGGATCCATATCAAAAGTCCAGTCCTCAAATCTCTCAACCTGTAATAGAGACACTTTGCAAAGTTCATTAGGCTTAGGGCATAGGTAAAAATATTCAAAAATTGATTTAATTTGAAATTAAAATTCTAAAAAATTAATAAAATAGGTCAAAATAGTTCATTTACTATTTCATTTGTATTTTCACCCAATTAGTGCCCAAAACCCCCCTTTTCCTCTGAATTTCAAGAAACGATTCTAGAGCACCCAGTGGACCATTTCTCAAACTGCTTCCGTCAATAAGGTATTCTTCTTCCCCTCTCTCTTTTCATGGTTGAATTTTTCCTTTTTGAGTTATGGATTTTTTTTAGGGGTTATTGCGCTTTGAGATCGTCGCAGGCTCACCCTATCATGCACTGCGACAATCCAAAATCATCGCAGGGGTTCCACAAATAGGGTGCAATGACGCTGCTCTATGGAAAAGAGAGCCCCTACGATGACCATAACTCAAATTTTAAAAGGAGAAATAGAGCTAGGAAAAATTCCAAGTTTTAAATTTTGATGAACCTAATCATCTTGTAATGTTGTTTGGCAGGTTTTTATTGCTCATTATGATCGAGTGGAGGGAACATGAGCACGAGGAATAATATTACTTTTCTGGTAATGACCTAGGCACTCTCATGGTACTCTGGGAATGTGGCTTCCTCAAAATTTTCAAAGTCCAGGGCATGAGAGCCCAATTGAGGTTATCGGAGTACCTAGTCCACATGTGGGATGTCAATGAACAAGCATTTCATGTGGGTGTGCATACACTTACCTTGGAGATTGATGAAATTTACTTCTTGACGAGGTTATCTCATCAAGGATCTTGGGTGTCACTCTCGGGAAGCAGAGGTGGTGGTGAACCCATGGACTATTACGTTGCACATCACTGCGTACCAGGTACATATAAGCATAGTGGCAGAGTTTCCATAAGGGATGTTCGATATTTTCCTTTGAGAACTATCCTCTACACTATCACTCAGATGGTAGGGAGTGTGACTCCTAACATGGATTTACAAATCCATTTTCAGTATGCTATATAGTGTATGGAGCCCCGGGTTTTCAATTGGTGTGAGGGTCTTCTGAAAAATGTGAAGAAACAATTGACAAAATGTAGGAACGATCGACTAAAACAATTCGGGTATGGATCTATTTTGGTATCCTTCTTCCTAGAGAGGGTCCCTTTTTTTCACCTACAACACATGGAATGGGGAATACCTACTCCACAAGATCCTCAAATTAAATGTGGGTGGATTTTATAGCCCGTCACGGTGGCAGGCCAATCATCAAATATGACCAAGCTTTCTTCCAGTAGCTGAGGGATCAACTAGTTATGGTTGAGGACTATGCTTATGCCAGGACTGACTTCCGTGGAGACCCCGACTTGGCATTACCTAAGGGTTCTCAGTGGTGAGAGGTAGTTAAGAATATTTTTTTCATTATATGTCATTTTTGTTATTTTAATTATAAAATGTTTTTGTTATTTATCTAAGATTAATCAAGTGATCTCAACAATGTAGATGTGGCCCCTTATCGGCCTCCAAGATCATCTCATATTCAGAGACGTGGAGATATAGGCACATTGGTGGGTTGAGGGGTGGATGATGAGGATCTCGAGGAGAATGAACAAAACATTGAGGGATTGACCATGAGCATCCTTGACATTACCGTGGACGAGTTACCTCGATGCTACCAACGCCATATAATTGGTGTATCATCATCCATTGGTCGACTGCTCCATTGAGTGGTACGGGCAATTGTTTTTTATAGCGAGAAACATCCTTGATGCTTATGTACATGAAGCCATGAGATTCACCATTTTGACATTTTGGTCTCAAGAAAAACACTTTTTTGTAAATTTTGACTTATTAATATAAAGTTCTTACTGGCTTACTTGTCTTTTAAATGTGTGTTTGGATTTATAAATGGTGTAAATGTCTATCTAAAACATAATTATCCAATACCTTTGTTAATTTGTTTAGACATCTAGGAATATGTTGATGCCAATGAATAAAATAGGTCAAAATAGTTCATTTACCATTTCATTTGTATTTTCACCCAATTAGTGCCAAAAACCTCATTTTTCGTCCGAATTTCAAGCGACGATTCTGGAGCACCCGGTGGACCATTTCTCGAACCGCTTCCGTCAAGAAGGTATCCTTCTTCCCCTCTCTCTTTTCATGGTTGAATTTTTCATTTTTAATGGTTCATTTTTGAGTCATGGGTAATATTTTAGGGGTTATTGCGCGTTGAGATCGTCACAGGCTCACCCTATAGTGAATTGCGACGATCCCAAATCGTCATAGGGGTTCCATAACTAGGGTCCGATGATGCCTCTCTATGGAAAAGAGAGCCCCTTTGACGACCACAACTCAAATTTAAAAAAAATAATAGAGCTAGGAAAACTTCCAAATTTTAAATTTTGATGAACCTAATCATCTTGTACTATTGTTTGGAAGGTTTTCATTGGTGATTATGCTCGAGTGAAGGGACTGTGAGCACGCAAAATAATATTACTTTGTCGGGAATGACCCAGGCACTATCATGGCACTCCGGGAGTGTGGCTTGCTCAAAATTTTCAAAGTCCCTAGTATGGTCGCCAATTTTGTTATCGGAAAAATTTGTAAGTGCAGACACAAACTAATCTCCATAACTTCAACAAGAATTTAGAACAAAACAAGGCAAAATATAAGTTTATCCAAATTTCATTGTCATATAAACTAGTTCAGAGAGGGACAAATGCCATACCATTTAAATAATGCTTGATCCTCGCTAGTGTCATCATTACCGCTCCATCTTTGGATGTGTGGGATGGTGAGCCTGTTAATAAGCACAAACCAAAAAAGAGAGAGAACATCGATGTATATATTCCAATGAAGTCTATGTATTTGATCAAGGAGTTATACAATAAAAGTAGAGACACCTTTATAGGGAGGAAATGTATTACTGCATTATATTAAATGAAAGTGGAGAATACAACCCATGCCTTGATGTTGCAAGGTCCCTTCCAATGGCCCTTTGCTTAAAAACACACACCTTTTCTCCAATGATTTTGATGAAGAACATTCATAACCTGACTTGGAGAGATAAAACAAAGCTATCACAAGTATAATCTTCAACATAATTCTTCATACATAAGCCAACCTAGACTTTCCAATGAGAGATCCCTCT